>JAPKLX010000051.1:1011677-1035451 GCA_026898415.1 Leonotis leonurus | reverse complement strand
TATATTAACCCAATTTCTAAAGGGTGAAATATTTTCTATTTTAGAAATTGGGTTAATATACCAAAGGCGACTGTCACTTGGTCATGGTTGTGTAATTATTTGTGATTTTGGATATGAAATTACATGAGCACGACTGTCACTTGGTCATGCTCGTGTAATTACATGTGTGATTGTGGAGATGAAATTACACGAGCATGACTGTCAAATTGTTAATTGATCATGCTCGTGTAATTACATATGTGATTGTGGAGATGAAATTACATGAGCACGGCTATCACTTGGTCATGCTCGTGTAATTTGTAGAATTTTTTTAAGTCGTGACAAAGGCGACGACAGCAGCAATGGGGCGGTGGCAAAGACAGCAGCGACGACGACGACGACGGTGGTGATAGATTATGGTGGCAACAATGTTGGAGTGTATGTGCAGAGAATTTTCTATTTTTTGAAGCTTAATTAATAGTAAGGATAATAAAGTATTTTTACAAAAAAAAAAACTGACTATATTTTACATATTTTTTTTATAAATTGTTTAAATTTACTTTTTTTCTCTAAAAAGTAGCTACTTTGGTATATTAACCCAATTTCTAAAGGGTGAAATATTTTCTATTTTAGAAACGATCCATTATTATTGGGACACCTCAATATAGTAAACGTACCATAAATAATGAAACGGGAGAGTATTTTGTTTTAAATATAATTAAATCAAACAATAAATTTGGTTTACCATCTTCTTTAGGATGTCGATGATATTTAAAGTAGATGCAACATTTAAGATTTTCTTGAATATTTTAAATTTTTATTTTTATTGCGATCGATTTCTTCACAATTCTTTTGACACATCAATAATTTTAAGTATGATAAACTATAAGATCAAGGGTTAGACGTATAACAGATAAGGAAAACAATTAAGACTGAGCTTGTAAATTAACATCTTCAGTTTCCCAATAATTTTCCCTCTTTTTGATGATTTCAAAATCACACTTTACAAAATAATGCTAAGTGTGATAAACTATAAGATCAAGGTTAGACAATATAGTCCTATCGTTATAATGTATAACATATAAGGAAAACAGTTAAGACAATAATGTAAAGTCTAGTTGCTATTGATGAGTAATTTGGAAGTGTGGGTTTGAATAATTATGATTATAATTTGGTAAGTTATTGACTAGACTGTTCTGTAATATATAGAATGCTTTCAATTTATTTCCGCATTAAAATAATTTTATCTTTAGGTATGCCATACTAACACAACCAAACATATCAGGTTTGTATTCACTGTAAATGATGTACAAAAAGTGCTTTATATAGTTGCATAAAATGTGTCTTCAAACTGAACCCTACACAAAAGCTTACCCTTTTTCAAGAGTGAACAGGGCTATTCAAATACGAAAATGTTCATCCGCCCACGGCGGGCAGGGTTAATGCACCATAAATGATGTGGCATGTCATATAGATAAATAATAAATTTTTAATAATTTGTTACTCCCTTCGTTCCTCTTTAGTTGACATGTTTCATTATTATAATAGACTCAGTGGAATATAAAACGTGTCAACTAGAGATGAACGGAGGGAGTATTAATTTTCACTTTTTGTCTAGGTTTAGGGTATAGTTTAATATTATTCAATACATAATAATAATAAAAATAAAAATAATAAAAAAATGAAAATATAATGACTCACATGTTGATGTGGCAAAGACATATCATTGCCACATCAGCCGTGGACACGTTAAAATGTACCTACCGCGAGCGGTGGAGCATTACTCATTCAAATAAGGCCTATTGTGAGATTTGATCTCGAAAAATCAACTAATCTATTGAAAGCAATGAATCTTTTTCAATTGGACAATTAAAAAATAAGATTGTGTAGGAAGTTTGATTATTAGTAAATACTAAAACTTATAAAATGTTTAATTAAGGTTGAAGTGTAAAGCATCAAGTTAAAATGCAAAGCCAACTAAAATATCTCTAGTTGACATTTGTCTGCTAGTGAGTAGCAACATTGTATATAAAAATAAATGAAGAAGATTTATGTCATGTTTCGGAAAACTATCGTATATTAATGTCCAATAATTTTATAACCAAGAATCTCTTAACTTTGCATTCCTTAATTTTATTAGAAGGTGATTGGTACATAGGAATGGAGGATTGAATGAAATGGTGATTCTTACCTCCATTCTATTTACATGCTTATTTAGACATATAATTAAGAATGATCATTCCATTTGGAATCACCATTCAACTTCATAAAGGAATGATCATTCATTTCCTAACCTATGGTATTAGTCATTCTTACCTCTCATATTTTTGTTATTTTGACAATATTATATATATATATATATATATATATATTAATTATTAATTTGACAAATTTATTCATTAATAAATTTAACTTTAATTTTTAATTTTCATTATCTTCATTTCTCTATTTCTTCACTTTTTCTTATTTATATTTATTTTTAATCGATTTTTTGCAACATAAAAGTAAATGCATAAATTACATAAATTCTCCTATAGTCCTACTATTATATAGTGAACACGCATACTCTATAACAAACACTGTAACTAGGGCTGTCAAAATAGGCCCGAACAGGCCCGGCCCGACGGGCTAACCCGACCCGCCCGATGTTTGGGCTGGGTTGGGCTGCGTTTTTTAAAGGCCCGAAAAAGACCGGGCCTACTTGGCCCGGCCCGAGTGGCCCGGCGGGCCAACCGGGCCACGGGACTAAATAGCCCGACGGGCTTCGGGCCAAATTGGCCCGGTACTAATTTATAATTAACTTAAAATTATTATTAGTATATTACTAATTCATTAATATATTTAATATATTAATGATATATAAGTTTTTAAATTAAAATAATATATTTAACCGTCTCCATATTTGTAATATAATAAATTTTATATATTTATAATTTATCTATAATGCAAATTAACATATAGAATTAATTGTATTATAATCATCCTTTATATTAATATTGGATATTAAGAATTAACCTCTTAAATTCAAAATCAAAATTAACACGTATGTAGTAAAAAATAAAATACATATTCTACAAAAAAATAACATAAAAATTTTATTTTCCAACAAAACGTAGTGCTTAAAAAATATGGACAAATCAATAAAAAAAATTATCAATCTACATTTACTTATTATTATTATTATAAGAGCATAATTAAGAAGACAGAAGATTAGTTGAAATAGCGCCTAAAATTATACTTTGAATTAATATAAAAATCACTTCATTTAAATTACATTTGAAAAAAATATTGAACACACAAATTGTAAATTGTAATTATGGATTTCCAGATCCGGGCCGGGTTGGCCCGGTCGGCCCGGCAGCCCGCACAGGGCCGGGTTGGGCCATCATTTTTGGTGGCCTGAGAAATTTTCGGGTTGGCCCGACCTGGCCCGAAAAATTGGTTTTGGCCCGATGGGCCGGGCCGGGTTGGCCCGGCCTGAACACTTTGACAGCCCTAACTGTAACATACACACTCATAAAAAACATACAAAAAATGTTAGAAAAATGATATTGTGTGTGTTAGTGGTCCAATGAAGGACGATGATGATGAATGAACGATTGATATGTGCGTATTTGACATAAGTGTTGTAGTGTGCATATGTGTATATATTGTATGCGAGTGTGAAATTGTGTTATATATGCTTACATACGTCTTATGCTTGTGCGCATAAAGTGAAAAAAAAAATTAGTTTTTATATTTAAAATTAAATCCATAAAAAATAAAAGGTAAATTTTAATATAAATATTATTGTAATAAAAATATGAAATTTTTTTTACGATTCTATTTCATCCGTATTCCTTGCACATACCAAGCATAGAAATCGAACATATTTTGTCATTTCATTCCTACCTTCATTCCATTCCACACATCATTTCATTCCCTACTTATTCCATTCCACCATATCAATCACCTCCTTAGTGTCTAATTCCCAATAACCAACCATAGCAAAAAATAGACTATGATTGATTTACGAATTATAGGTCATGACATTTACAAATTGTTGCAAACAAAAATAACCTAACAAAGGGAATACACCACCAACAAACTTTTCTAGTTTATTGGATTAAAGGGGGTAAAATTGGATTATGATGTATTTCTAAATAATAATAGAAAGTTTACTACTTTAACGAGTCAACAGGTTGTTCCAGAAAGGCAGTTTATGAGAACTAATCTGGAAGAGTTAGCTTACTAAATGAATGAAATGAATCATTTTCAGTTAGACAATTAACTAATGAGATTGTGTATGAAAGTTTAGTGGTTAGTAAATGCTCATTAAACTTAGAAAATGTTTGATTAAGGTGGAAGTGTTCTTTATGGGCATATTAAAATGCACATCTAGTCTACATGTCTATTGGGTAATTGGGAGAACTATATATAAGCATAACTAAATAATACAAGATTTTTATAACTGTTCAGAAAACTTTCTTGCTTCCATGTCCGAAAAATCGAGATCTGGTGATACAACCGAAAGACTCCTATTAAACGTAAAGAGGACACATCTTTGACCCAATTACGAATATTCCAATCAATATTTGGACATGGATAGAACAATTTATTAGTATAATATCTAATGAAAATTTAAAATGTGAAAAACTATCCCCAACGACGAAAGAGAATGAAGAATAAGAATTTTCGTTTGTAGATGTACTTGAGAGAGTGACATAACCTTTTTGTATACAATGAAAGGTGAGAAGATGGGTGGGAAGAAGTTGATGCAGAATTATAGGTATATGTTGCGGCCAGGCTACTTCATCCGCTGACAAGGAGATTTTATTTGACTCTTGAAAGGAGGTAGTAATCAATTGGTTGGGAGGACTTTTCAAATGGAGAATGACCAAGCAAAGCATGTTTCCATAATGTTTGTTTGATATGATGTCAATATAACTGTATGAGAATGATACGTCTCCAACGGCCTGGGGGCTAGCGTACTTGTCACTCTAAATTGAAGAGTATTTCAATAGAGGATATTCTTTGATATGAATTTTTTTCCCCATTGAATTTTTCATTTTACACCTGAGAATGCAGGGGAATGGTGGAATGTCATTCTGAGCGTATGAGTCTTTTTCCCGATAACTCATTTTATCTTAGGAGTTGTTATTAAGATTTCCCATTAACAATTCCATCTTCCGACAAGTCTCTTTGAGTTTCACGAGAGCGAGCGTCTCTTGTTTTCTAAGTCAACAAATTATTCACTCAGTGTATAAAATTCAATTAGGACGAATTTTTATATCCTTTTATATACTTTTGTTGTGAAACTCAACTCATATGGAACACGTATTAGATTAACATAATATATAATGTTTTTACATTAAAGGGTACAATTTGAAAGTTGGTATGTAATTAGACTCGTACAAGACTAGAGCCAGAAAAAACAATGTTGGTATTTCACAAAAAAGAAAGAAAAATACATAGTGCATTTCAACTATCTTAACTACTAGGGATCACATCTCATCGAGTTCCTCAACGTTTCCCTTGTGTATATGCATTCCACTTGCACATCATAAACCATTTTTGTCATGATCACATTTTTTAAAGAACGAATTAATAGAGTGACTTGGTGGTGAAATAAAAAAAGATTAAGAAATAAAAAATTAGGAGTAACCATATAATTAAGAATAAAATTAATTACAAAAGTCTGATAATAGATACGAATGAGAATTAATGACCACTTAAAGATACGTCAAAAAGGATCAAATCATGAAATACAAAATTCAAGTAATGAAACACGTCAAAAATACATCATAAATCTAGACTGAGAAAACAATAAAAATAAATGGTTTGCAGTGGAGTATCAAAAGCAATTAATATATATATGAAGTTATATATTACCCCTTTACTATTCGACATAACAACAACATGCCCTCAACATTTCAACCTTCACTTGCTCAACCTACACATGTTTGGAAATACAAATAGGGTTGAGTACTAAATGTACTCTGTGGGTTATGCCAAAAAGTACACAATTATTGTCCATATATTATCACAATATAACTAGGATTGTCAATGGGTGGGTAAAATTCGGATTGGAATCGTTAAATTAGTTAGGGTCCTAAAACCAGAACCAGACCGTTGAATATCGGATCCGAACCCGGACTGTTAATTAAAATATAAATGGTTCCGGTTCGGGAGAATACCCATGGGTATTATTGGGTATGGGTCACCCATGGGTCTTGCTAACTTTTATTTATATAATTATTTTAGTCACCAATTCGTTAAAATGAATCTGTATTCCAAATAAATTAATTAAATATAAAATATTTAATAATGAAACTTCACTCTTATTTTATTTAATCATTATTAAAAAGTCACTTAAATACCATAATTATTTTACAACTTATATGTGTTTATTGTTTGGGTACATTTATTAGTGAATTAGGACGTATAGAGTGTTCGTCTACAATCAAGGATGTAACACGAGATATCATAAAATATCATTTTTTAAGATAAAAAAATTGAAAAAAAATTGAAAAAAAAAATTGGAAAAAAAATGATTGGGTCGGGTCTGGACCAATCATGAGCGGGTTTGTACAGGTCTAGAACCGAAATCGGAACCATAACTTTAAAATGAGCGGGTTTTTACCGGTTCCGGATCCGATCCGGGTAAAACCCACCCATTGACAAGCCTAAATATAACACATGAATCTTGAAATATATTGCGAATACTAAACATTTATTTGATATTATCAAAAGTTGGAGTGATCATTCTCTTTTGCATGTGTCTCATCTGTATTTGTAACCGATGCTGGTGAGCAATGTTTCTGTTGCCCCAGAAATAATCAATAATAAAAATGTTGTCAGCAATTTTTCCATCTCCCTAGACGTTAATATTGGTAACAATGCTGGTGAGAAATGGTTCCACTTCCCCAAACGTTACCCAATGGGTGTCACTGGATCGATCAATACTAACAAATAATTCTATGTGGATCGGTCTATAATGACTCACAATCACAATCCATATGTATACACTAACCATGACCAACACATGGCTGAAGATCCAATTGTTATTCACAGTTAAGTAATTCGATTAAATAATTAATTTACATTAAAGTTAAAAAAATATTAAATTAAGTTATGTTGTAATATGATCGATTCTTTCCACCCATAATAACCATAAAGAGAAGAGATAGCAAAATAATGAGAGAAAAATGGATGGGTATAAAATGTTAAAGATGTATTCTATATATATATATATATATAGGGAGTGGTTCAAATAAAAAAGGACATTAAAGTATAAAATAGGAAATGATCTGGGCCATTAGATCAACACAATCCGACGGCCATGATTAAAACAAAAAACGCACATGCATTGTAGTATAACAATGCATAAGGTTATTTTGGTAAAATTTGAAGTGGGCGGTTATGCGTTCAAAATACAATGCATTTAATAGTTAAATACAATGCATTTAATAGTTAAATGCAATGCATAACTCAATTACATTTTCACAATGCATTTAATAGTTAAAATGCAATGCATAACTCGGTCAAGATCTCAACCGTCCAATCATGAAAATCTAAGGCTGAGATGATTTCCTATTTTATACCTTAATGTTCCTTTTTATTTGAACTTCCTCCTATATATATATATATATATATATTATGTTCATTTAAAAAAAATACATATAATTAATAAATACAAAAAAAATCTAATATTAATGTCCAAATAATAATATTATTTATAATAAGTTAAACCTTCCTCCAACTAAAACTTTAATTGAAGTAGAGGCCATGAGAATAATAAATAAGAGACCCAACATGAGTAGTTTGGTCCAAAAATCAACTTATCTGATTTTCATTTAATTAGGAGATTGGGTTTAGCCCCCCATAAGCTATTGTTCGGCCCTAAAGAAAATATTTCATTTTCATATATCTTCCTATTTCTCAAAACCCACACACCTCTCTTCTCCCTCTCATAAACCACCGCAGCAACATCGCCGCCTCCTGCCGGCGAAACTCACCACGGCCGTGGTCTACGGTGAACCCTTCGTCGATTCTTCATCCCAGGTATTCCTCTCTTCCTCAATCTCAAATCAAATTCCACTCCTAGCTTTTTTTCTTTCTTTTCTCCAAACTTTGATTTGTTTTTCCGGTGAGTACACCTCGATTCCGACCGATTACTCTCCAAATTTAGCTCCTCTCATTTCTAATTGGTCAAAGAATTAACTTTTGGGAAAAGCCTTATTTTATTTGAATCTGACCCCTTTCTCTCTTCGATTTAAACACAGCCTCGCGGCTGTACCATCACCTTCTGCGGTCGGTCTGCCACCCGCAGCAACCGTTGCCATTCCGTAGTCGTTGCTCAGTCTCTGGAGTCGGCTGGAACAACCTTCAACAGAAACAGGTATTCCTCCCCCGAACTTCATTTGTGTAGTTCGAATGTTCTGATTTTAGTTTCGTTTATTGGTTGGAATGTTTTTGTTGTAGAGATATGATGTTTAATGAAGTAATAGTTCTTAGTGGTGACATATTCATTGTGCCATTACTCGAATGTTATAACTTCTGAAAAACACGAGTCAGTTATGTAATATTGATATGAAGTTGTTTAGTTTAGGAGAAGGTTAGAAATGTGCTGACTGTGATTCCTAGACTTTCAAGCTATGGTTAAAAAACAAATTTAGGCATGGGTATGAGTTTGAGGTACAAATTATCATGCTATTCAGTACGGGAAATGGTATTTCAGTAGATGGAAAGAAATTAAAATACTATGAAGTGGTGTTTTTTGATGTTGATATGTTCTTCCTTTGCCCATTTCTTCTCCTTCTTCCATTCCATTTTGCTTCTTTTCTCCCTTTTGCAGGAGTGATGTGGTGGTGATTATAAGATTAGGTTACTATATTTGAAGAATGAGAGAAGTTAGAATGTGGTTGGATAATAAACCACTTACAACAATATACGTGGATAGGGAAAAGTCACATAATAAGCATGATATATTTTGCTTGCAATTTCATGTAGACAATTAATAAGTTGTAAAATATTATAATGTATTACGGTGGTAATATTATCTGCCCTTATTATTCCTTGATTATCTGCCCTTATTATTCCTTGATTATTTTCCAATATAGAAATCAGCCATAATTATGAGACAACTCAGAAAATAGATGTACATTATTCTATCATTCACCTCTTCCAAAATATATACTACATATATGTTCTCATCGACAAATAAGAGTAAGTAATTATAGTTCAATAGAAATTGATTGCTACTAATTTACATGAAGTAATAAAATATAAATATAATATATATATATATATATATATATATATATATATATTCATATGATTTAAATATTACATATCCTTGCATCACACGCGCTAAAGTTCTAGTTTACAATTTTAAGAAAATTCCAAATTTAATATCATGCATAATTATCAAAATGTAAAATAATAAGGAAAGCCCAAAAGAACATAAAGCCCAAACCAAGCCCTAGATTTCTTCTTTATTGTTATTCTCTCCGTTGCACTTTCTTCTGCACAAAATTGTTCATCTCTTCTATGCTTTGTCCATTATGGAAATCACACAACATATTTGATCTGCCTCATATTTGCGTTTGGAGTAGATAAATAATCCATCACTTTGATTTTGCATTATGGTTGGAGGGAAATATTGATGGCATAAGCGGGTAATGCTCTACTTTTTCACTCTCATTTTCATTCTTTGTGTTTGCATTAATCATTATGCGTTCTCCTTTCTTTTTCTTTGTAAGTGCATCTCCTAATGTGTTTGCTTTAGCAGCATTTTGTATGGATTTTTAGGGTTTAGTTTAGGATTCCCTGCTTTGATGTGATATTGGTAATGATTAGATTCTTCATTGATTAGTAATGATTAGGGTTTTGTATCTCTCGTCCTGGATTAGATGTTGTTTTATAGACCCTTTCATGTTTTCTCCCACCATTGAAAATGCAGGAAAATAAAGTTTATTTTTCGCAATACTTGTTCAGAATTGGTGTTATTTTAGGGCTGCTGTGAAAGAGAGATGAATTTGAGGTGCTTCTTTCGAAGAGATGTGGTTAAGAAGATCTCAAAACTCAATGGTAAAGCACTCAGCCAGCATTCATATGGCTACAGATGCGTTGCAGCTGCTGGCATGGTAATGCCTACTACATTTCATCCATTAGGAACATATAAGCACTTCAAAATTGAGAATGAGTTCTGTAGGTGGATGCATACATCGAGACAAGATGGCGTAGATGACTCGTTGACTCATTCAGTCTGCGAATCAGAAAATGATGCTTTGATGAACGAGTTCTTGTCCAGATTTGTTTGGCTGATGAGAAAGGAGCTCGCTGCAGCTTATCCCGGGTGTGACAAGAATACAATTAATTGTATGCTGGTGATAATTGTCGAAAGTGTTGTATCAGAGATGGAAAAGGGAGGGCTTCAGAAAATTACTGGGTATGATGTGTCGATGCCCTCAGAGGATTTTAATAAGGATTTGTGGAGAACTGTGTGGGAGGTTAGCAATGTAGTTGTGCATGACATGGAGAAAGAGAAGAAAAAGGAGAGGATGAAGGCATTTCTTCAATCCGAGGAAGTCAAGGAAATGTACAGATTTGCAGGTGAAGTGGGCATTCGAGGGGATATGCTAAGAGAGCTCAGATTCAAGTGGGCTCGTCAACAGATGGAGAAAAGTGATTTTTACGAGAGGTTGGAATGTATGCACAAAGGGATTGCTCAAAAAGATTCCCAAGAAATGGTTGATGGGATTGGGAAAGAGTTGTTGGAGGCTAACATTGTGGTTGAAGATAAACAGAAGAGTATCTCACTTCCTAAAAGACATGGCAAGATCAAGTATAAGATTTATGGGCTTGATTTATCTAATCTGAAGTGGGCTAAAGTGGCGGATAAAATTCATGAGAACAGCAGATTTATGTGGCCTGGAGAGCCAAAGCCAATAGCTAACAAGTGCAAAATTGTTAATGAAAAGATCCTCTGTTTGAAAGGTGAGGATGATCCTTCTCCACTTTTAGGCGAATGGAAAGATCTTTTGAAACCTAGCAGGATTGACTGGGTTGCTCTTCTTGATAAATTGAAACAACAAAACTCCCCTCTATATTTTAAGGTATGCATATTTCTCTTTCATTGAAATCTTATTAGTAATTTTGTTTTAAAAGGTTGATGATATGGTTTGTTTGGAATGGTAATGTTGATTAATATTCACATTCCTATTCATTGTTATAAAAACCAAACAACATATCTGTAACAAAAATTGCCTTCCCTGATGAACTTTGGCAGGACTAAATGTCATTGATTACTTAATAACCAGATCAAAGAGACACTATTTAGATTCAAATGAAAATATGTGCACAAATTTTCTTTACTTTAGATAGTTTATAACCATTATTAATACGATTAAATGTTAACAATAGAGTTTTTCGAAAGGTTAATATCATGACTTTTTTCTTCCCATTTAATGTCAATGTTTTGTTTCAGGTTGCAGAATTTCTGCTCGATGAAGATTCCTTCCAACCGAATGGAAGTGACTTCTCAAAACTGATAGATGCTTACGCCAAGGAAAATCGTGTAGAAGATGCTGAGAGGGTTCTAAAGAAAATGAATGACAAGGGCATGGTAACTGATCTTATCACATTGATTATATTGGTCAAAATGTACTCTAAAGCAGGAAATGTAATTCAAGCAAGAGAAGCATTTAATAGCTGCAAGGCCCATGGATTCCAACCAGACGTAGCGTTGTACAGTTCTATGATCATGGCCTATGTGAATGCTAATCAACCAAAAGATGCTGAAGATTTGATAAGAGACATTGAAGTTACTGGTATAAGGCCTCCTAAAGAGATATACATGGCCTTACTTCGATCGCTTAGCCAAGCTGGCCTTGTTGATGAAGCTAGAAAAATTTTCAACACCATTCAATTTGGTGGAAGAATGAGCTTGGACCATGAAGTTTTGACTTTAATGATCGAGGCATATGCACGAGTTGGCAATCCTGACCAGGCTATGCATTATTTTACTCAGATGACGAACCGTGGTCTCAAGCCGGATGATAAATGCACTGCAAGTGTAATTGCTGCTTATGGAAAGAGGAATTTATTGGATGAAGCCTTAGAGCTCTTATTGAGGCTTGAGGGAGATGGGTTTCAACCCGGTGTTGCTACTTATACAGTTCTTGTTGATTGGTTTATCAAGATGGACCTTCTCGAAGAAGCCCAACAGATATTGGATAAGATTGCTGAACAGGGTGAGGCTCCTCCATTTAAGCTCCATGTAAGTCTTTGTGATATGTATGTTAAGTCTGGGGATGAGAAGAAGGCGTTGCAAGCTTTAGGAATTCTGGAGTCGAAGATTGACGAGTTGGAGTCAGAGGACTTTGAGAGGATTATCGTTTCACTTGCTAATGGTGGCTTTAAGCAAGATGCTCAAAGGATACAAGGGTTAATGGAGATTAAGGGATTTGTTTTGTCTGAACAAGCAAAGTTAACACGGCTGGCATCTCAATCATTTCGAACGAAAAGTAAGAAGATACAAAAGTGAGAAACAAATTAAAGTACTCAGCATAATCTAGCAACTGCAACCATTTCATAAGAAATGAAAAAAAAGACTATTGATTTGATATCAGAATGTCCATGCTTGATGGTACATTCATTTAGTCATGCTATCTTGTTATAACTCTCTTTTTTGAAACTTTTTAGTAACGCTAGTTTGTCATGTGCTAAAAGTTTCTTTTCTGGGCATTTTGGTTATATTATTTTTCATTTGTGATGCATGGTTTTGTTGCTCTGATATCTTTCGCCAAGTTTTGCTCTAAGGATTGCTATTATGGTCTAAAGTTGGGATGTTAATCGGGCTAATCTACTCGGGTTGTTGAAACTTTTACGGGTTGAAAAATTATAACTCTAAATTTTCAGTTTTCGTTGCCAATCGGATTTGAATGTTTGCAAAAAATGTTTAATATATATATGTATATTTTTCATGATTATGTTGTTAAAAAAGTTAAAATAAAATGAATTTTAACAACTACATATCAAATTTAAACAAGAATAGATTTTATTAAGTAATTAATTAACTAATGAATAATAATGAATACAAATTTTGCATTGAAAATCAATAGATTCCACTAATAATTTAGAATATATCTATATTCGGTTAATTAGGCTAACTCATCAGTTTTTTGAGTTAGTCATATCATGTTCATATTGTTTTCTTGATAGTGTGATAATCTCACTAAATTACATATCAACGGTTCCCTGTGAGAGCGCAATCCATCTATGTACATAGTTCTCTTGATAGAGTGTGATAATTTGTCTTTCAACAATTAGCCAAAGAAGGAAAGTTTGTGTGCGATAATTGGTGAATTAGTTAGTTGCTCTTAATGAAAACATTTGATTTAACCAAGTGTTCTTAACAAGATTGATTAATAAAATGGATGGAACGGGTAGTATTGAACAAAGTTAGCAATAAAAGACTAGAATATAATATGTCGAATATTTAAAGAATACAATCGATTTTACGTACTTCGGAAAATCCCTTGTATCAACGATCAATCTAAAAAGATTGATAATCCACTACTTTGGATTTCCTCTTCTTTATATTGGTTGAGTATCCGCTACAAGATCAAATCAAACTAGACTCTAATATCATGCACGAATTAATGGATCGTGACATTTACAACTTACACATAAAAACTTCTTTCATGGAGCTTGACATAACTAATCTATGGATGAAATTGATAGAGTTGTTTTTTCCAATAAGTTTAAGATCTTAAGTATAGTTCTAAGGATTATAAGCTTTTGAATAAGGCTTTTTGAAAGGTTTAGAACACAATTTCATAATCTGAAATCTTAGAGGAAAAAGTATTTGGGAAATTTGTCGAGTTTCGAGCACTTGTTCATCGAGCATGAAGGTTGGAGATTTTTGCAGAGATTTTGCTTAGAAGATTTCCTATGTAGATTCTAGAGCAATGGGTAGAGTATTTATATGCCTATAATTTGAATTCTAGTCATTCGACGTCATTGATGCAACATTAAATGTTGGAACTATTTGTTGCAATGTTTTACTTCATCGTTAATGATTAGTCGTTTGTCCAGATAAATAAAAGCGTTCTTCGCGCCTTAATTAGGATTTCTTAGAATAGACTATGAAGAAAAATGTTGACGTGGCACACTAAGACATGTCGACTAGAGATCCATATAGGTAGATCGTTATTCACTTTTTGGTGGTACACATGATTGTTTGAATATTAGCTGGTCAATAAAGTCAATCTTATGCTAGCTAGATTGATTCCACAAGCTTGATGTAAACCAGATCAATACATTGATCTTGGTACTACCAAGTCAATCACATGGCCTAGACATTATTACCCAGTCGATCTATTAGTCTTGATCTTCAAAGTTGACGAGAACATAGTCAATAAAAGTATGTGTTGGGCCAGGTCGGAATGACCCAAAATCAGTTTGGACTACTGAAATTTAAACTCATGTCTGCCCATTACGGTTTACCGGGCCAACGCGACAAATCAGTCTATAAATTATTATTTTTTTTCTATAAATTCAAAATAATAATACGAACTAATTATATTTTCTAAAATTCTAAAAAATATATAAAAAAAATGCATCAAGATAAAATGAAGGTTTATTTTATTTTATTTCAGGATTTGTTAAAGTACAAAAATAAATTTGTAATAAAATTAAATAAAATGTAATATTTCTAAAGGATATGAAAATATATTATAATTAAATTTTAATTAATTAAAAGATATTAAAAATATGATCATTATAAAAGCATCATATACTAAATAGTGTGAAGACAAATTAAAATAATGTTAAAAATTATGGACATGCCAAATTGGCTCAAAGCCCACTGGGCTTTTGTGACCCGAAGCCCATATACTTGGCGGGCCAATGGGCGGGGCTGGTTAGGTTCAAATTGTTTTGGGCTTCTATAATTTGAGCTCAACTCAGCCCTAATTACAGGTGAACTAGGTAAGTCCTAATATATTATCTTGTAACTTAAATTTAATATAATACTATATTTTTTAATATAGTATCTACGATAATAAATTATAATAGTAAGTCATGTGAACCCATTTAGTCTTTTCATTTTTCCTTGATGTTTCTCCATCACAGCTCTCATCTCATCCACATCGAAAACAATTTCTACTATCTCATTCTCACCACACCCTCGAATGTATACCACAAACATTTGTGTTGGATTTGGCATAACATCCACAACAAAGAAAATAAGGAAAAATATATAAACATATGTCCTAGTTTGATTGTATACCTTGAAGATGTGATGCGTTGATCTGGAACACAAGAGACATTCGTTACGATTGACTGTGAAACTTGAAAAAACTTGTTGGGAATATACAAAACAAGCCCATAGAAAAGGGAAATTCTATGAGAAGAGACTCGAACACTCAAATCAGTGTAAACTTAAATTGTGCGTGTGAATGCTTGTTCGTGAAAATTTCATGTGGGACAAGATTTCCAACAAAAAATATTCCATATGATGGGACTCGTCAATCCTAGAGTGACATTTAAGCTGGCCCCCCAAGCTATTGGATCAATGTTGTTGCCCGGCGATTACTATGACATAATATTAGACACTATTACATTGCATGCCTAGCTTGTGTGATCACACATAACCTTTGATATTATCACATGTGAGCCTTAGTTGGCATTTTCTTACCATAGTCAGGAATCGTCACACACCTGATTCGTGTCTATCTAGATTATTAATTTTGCAACGAGTCATCTCTATAACTCACGTGGTTTGTGGTTGATATTTTTGTCTATCAATTCGGAAGAAACACATTCGAAGTGAAATATGTTAGCACCTATGGCTCACTCCTTATGATTGACCCGTCACCAAATCAACGATTTTACTTAAGTTTTGTAACTAATGTAGAGGCTAAGTTTGAATTTGACCATCTTGAACAGTGATCATTCGTCCCTCTAATTTTGCTCGTTTTGTGCATTCCAAATTATTCTACCAAATAATGACCGACTAGTATAAGTATTTGATATGTCATGACAAAACCTATCATACCCACCAAACATGGGTTTCCTATCGTTG
Source organism: Leonotis leonurus (assembly GCA_026898415.1). NCBI lineage: Eukaryota > Viridiplantae > Streptophyta > Magnoliopsida > Lamiales > Lamiaceae > Leonotis > Leonotis leonurus. Next base: position 1,019,400 of record JAPKLX010000051.1, on the reverse strand, counting down.
AAGAGATTGATAGATTCATAATATGTCTCCAAACACTTCACAACAACCAAAACAATATCCCTTTTTTATTTAGAATTATTAAAAAGATGACAAATGCATCCCTCAAAGAAATTGTTCTCAAGTAGCTAACAACGACGATAAAATGGTGCTAACTAACATATGATAAATAAAAGGTTCCACAACAAATCATTTCACTATTTTTCATCACATTATTAATCTTAGTGGCTGCATTTTTAAATTCTCTTTCAGAGGAATTGGTGGCTCTTGAACTAGTTAGTGATTATCCATATTAAATTAATAATTGATGATATATATTCCAAAGGGTTAGAGAATCCGCAGCGCACTGTTGTGGGAGGCTCTCGGGCAAAGGGCGGGCAGCGGCTCCGGAGTCTAGGGGAGGAAGTCAAGCGCTGTGGGAGGTGACCTCGTGAGTCAAGGCTTTGCTGCGAGAGGCAAGCCTCGGCCTCTGGAGTCCAGCGCGCCTCTTGCGCTGCCGCCGGTGGTCTCGTAGACCACCAAACTCCCCCAATTTTTTTTATTTTTTTATTTGCATTTTTCTTTTTCTGTTAATTTTAATTAATATACTTTAATTATAATTTTATTTTTAAAATTCTAATGTTGGTTTATTTAGTTTCAAATTTAAATTAAATTAAAATTAAACTGAAAAAAATTAATTAATTTAGATTTCATATTTATTTATTTTAAATTTCATATTTGTGTATTTTAATTTTCGTTTTTATTAATTTATTTAAATTAAATTTTTTCATTCAATTTAATATAATTAAATAAAAAATATTAAAATAAAAATTAAAAATTTATTTTAGTTACATATTTATTAATTTAAATTAATAAATTTAATTCATAACAAATTATAAAAATAAACAAATAAAGGAGAGAGCCTCTCACTCCTACAAACCAACACAATCTCTCTAAAATTGGTAGACCCACACAAAAAAGTTTCATTGAATTACGAAACCGACATCGAACCTCAATTTTGAAAGTCCCCCATTGAGCATGCTCTTAGTGTTTGGCTTTTTCCTAGTGTAGTTTCTCAATTATCTACTCCAAACTAAGTTGGGAACGTCTTAAGATATATCTATAATATAACAAATTTGAAATAAGATATTTTTTCTACTGATTATACTTGTTGGGATGTATACATTAATAATTAATTAAATATCTCAAAGAATTCTAAATAATTTAAAACTTTGTGAAATTTTGATTGATAATGTAACGACCCGAACGTCACCCATCCGAGTTCTACCCCAAGTCAAGCACACTTAACTTCAGAGTTTTCATGGTAGAGCCACTGGAAAAGAAGATGCACCTTGATGGTATGAGTAGCCAATTTCAAATCTTTTAAGCTCTATTCGAATATGTAGTCTCATACATGCATACTTTCACAATCCTTCTCATTCTGGTGTATTCCGATTCATTCATGTAATCCTCCGCCTTGAAATCGAGCCGCTCTTTGTCTGTGTCTCTACACCGATGATCACTTCATACTTCTGCCCGGATGTTACAGATAACAATTACTTTATATTCATAATATGTTTTTAATACAATATAGAAAATGGAAAAGTGAAAATATAGCAATCAAATGTTCATTTATCGAGTCAACACTAACTTATCCATAGTTCACACGAATCACACATAATCAAAACATAAAATTAAATTCGAAAATGAGGCATATTTATCATATTTGAAATTAGTTTTTCAACTTAATCTTATTTTTATATCTGAAAGTTTTAACTCGATTTTTTTAAGAGTTAATTGTGGAAAATGCCCATTTTCCTAACTTAATGATGAAAACTATCCTCTTTTGTAAATATAGATGTAAAGTGCCCAATTTATGTACATTGGACAATTATACCCTTTCTTATTCATCTTTAATTAAAACCATTTTTAATACCTAATTTCAATCAACAATTATCAGGCCCATCACACTTCCGTATAAATAAATTCTGTATTAATACCAACTTTCATACCTTCTTTGACCAATAAGCTGTCGGGTCGTATCCACCGGAAGTTTTAGGGACCTCGTCCAACCACCCGGAGCACCGTATGGTTTCCAGACGCAGATTCCTTCAACAGCTCACAGCACAGCCTTCGTTCGTTTCCTACCCGAGGCATATAAGTATTTTGGTTGGTACAAATAAAGAAAATATAAATATAGGAGAGGATGAACAAAAGCCCAAATCTTATTAAGGAATTATAAATATATATTACATACTAATTTAATCTCCTTAAGGGAGGAGACTAACTTGTTTAGCTACCTGTGGTAGCGGAAAGGAAAACTCGCATAAACTATATAGGAGTACAATGTTTATTGTTGGAGAGAAGTAAGGAAAATTTTCGATGCTCTCAACTCTCTCCAATTACTCGTTTATATAGAAGGCTGGAGGCCTCCTATTCTCTGCATTATTGCCTCGGATCCTTATCTTCTGAATAATGCTTCTTCACGTGAAGCTGGGTTCAGATAAACTGCCAACACAAACATTTCTTTAGTGGTTGGACCCCTTCTTTGAATTAGTGGTCCATCTTTTAACTTTTATTCCACCGACGATTCTTTTTTGGGTGGAACGTCTTTTTCTTCCACCCACCATTGTCGTTTTCTTTTTGGTGGGTGCTGCTTTATCAGATGCTTTCTTTTACCGAAAGCATCTTCTTCTTTATCCTCACATGGCCACTTTATTTCTGTCGGCCATCTGTCTTTTTTGGAGGGACCCTCGGAGCTCGTCCCTTCTCAGAAGTATTCTTCTCTTTATACTCGTTGGCTCGGAACTTCTTCTTATCTGGTTTGGGTAAGAAGCCCTTTCCGAACTCAGGTTCACGTTGGACTGGATAATCCGAACATATCTTGGACTCCCAATGTCCCACATGAGCCATGTTGCAAAATTTTTGATGAGTCTCTTTACTCATCGCCATCTTGTTTTCCCACAGAAGAGTTCTTTTTCGCTCAAAAGCCTCTTCTGCGAACTTGGTTGTTTTCCCTGTCATTGTATTTAACAGGAACGATCCATTCATTGAATTTTGAAAGAATTTGAATGGAAACTTGACTTTGTCCATCTCTGTGAGACAGACCCATAATCCCTATGCTCGCCTCGTCGTTATTTGATCATCAGAAATGGAGGCGATCATTGGAACCTCATTAGCTGGTGCCTTGATTTGATTGAAGGCATCCATTCGGGGTCTTCGAAGCCTTATGTAATGAAAGGCCTCATGATTCCCCTTCCCTGTTGGTTCTGGGGCTGCACTTATAAAATACAACTCCAGTGTATCACCTCGGCAAAGTTGGTCGTTATTTGCCCAGGTATCATATACCGCTTCCTGGATCCAACGGGGTAGACCCTTGATTTCTGGAAACGATGGGGACATAGTATAAACTGAGGCAAGTGCCCCAAATTCATACCACTGCTTGACATCATGGGGTTTTGATCCCGGCATCATCCATACCCGCGGATATTTCCCCGAGATATCAATCCTGCTAGTACTTGGATTGATACCTACTCTTGTGAATAATTTCTCCCAGTTCGTCTGATAAGCCTGTTCATAAGAGGAGAAAATAATCAAGTTAGTATTAGTCTCAGATTTGCCTGTCATGGGCCTGAGACTAATCTCTCCCTCTTTTTCCCCAGAGGTGGAAAGTTGACATGATGGTTCAGGCGGTGAAGCCCTAGCATCATCTTTTTCTTGGGCCAGTGGTTCAGACTCCACTAGCTTAAAACTTGCTAGATGGGTATTTGAATCCCTATCTACTGGTTTAGGTGCCGAAACACGAAACTCTGCTTTCTCTAGAGGGTGTCTAGAAGCCCGCAGGATTGGCTTTTCCAATGCTGACCCTAACTAAGTAAAGGTCAACAAACAGGCTCGTATTCTACCGGAGACTTTCGTCTTGTCGGTAGCTTGCATTTTCCCCATCTGATCGGCATGGAGAGTGCACTCGTCCCATTCATCCAAAAGCATTTCCAAATTTTCTCGGAGATGCCTTTGTGCTAGCATGATGGATTCAATCTCAGCAGGCTCCATCTCTTGTAAGAAAATCTAGCATTTTCAGGTTTTGATGCTATGTTATTTCTTAGGAAAGCTTTAACCTGTGTATTATCAACTTTTAAAGTAAATTTCTTTGCTAATAAGAATAAAGGTCATTTCTTAAAAGCCTTCACTACTGCAAAGAATTCCTTCTCGCTGATATGCCATCTTATGGCCTCATTTTCTGTGAACAAACCACTACAATATCTGCATGGTTCTTCTCCATATGGAGTGATTTTCATTAGGACTGCTGCCCACCAATGATCACTCGCATATGTATAGAGGACCAGATCATCCTCGTCCTGTGGAATTGAAAGCTTTGGGAGATTTTTACATTCCTCCTTTAGCTTTTTCATTCCCTGTCGATGTTCTTCCGTCCATATAAACGGAACATCTTTCTTTAGTAGATTACTAAAGACCTTCCTATGTTTCGCAAGATCTTTAATAAACATTCCAGCGAAATTAACAACTCCCAGAAAACTCTGAAGTTGTTTCTTCTCTTTCAATGTTTTTGGAAAATCCTGGACCTTTTGCACAATATGATCCTGCAAAGTTATTCCAGACTCATCGATCTCTATTCCCAAAAATTCCATTTTTTGGGTAGCAATTACTGCTTTCTTTTCAGATAGCACTAATCCTTCCTTGTAACAAGTATCTGCAAATAATTCCAGATGTTTGATATGTTCATCCATATCTTTTGATGTTATCAGTATATCATCAATATAGACAAACATAAAAGAAAAATAATCTTTAAAAAGATTATCCATCTTCCTCTGGAAAATCTAGGGAGCATTAGCTAATCCCATTGGCATTACGTTCCAAACAAAATGCCCTTGTGGTGTTGAGAAAGCTGTGAGCTTTTTACTCCCTTCTTCCATGCAAATCTGGTAAAACCCTGATTTGCAATCAAACTTCGAGAAGACCTTAGCATTCCTTATGCAGTTAATAAAGTGATCTCTACTTGGGATAAAATATCCATCAAACTCTAGAATATCATTAATCCCTTTGTAATTAATGACAAGTCTAGGCTTACCTCGCTTGATCTCACCATGATTCCTTACCAGAAAACCTAGGCTACTGTAAGGCGAATTAGCTGGCTCGATCAACTTCATATCAAGATGTTCCTTGATAATATCCCTCATATCCTTCTGATCAATCAAGTTCATCAGGATTGGTCTGAACCTTACGAACTCATGCACCCTTTCCGGCTTCACCTTTAAGGTTGCTTTGAGTTGGTTCCTTTCCCACCAGGCCAAAGGATTCTCATTGTAACATCTCGAGATTTTCCTTTTGACATCTGCAAGGGACACCTGCATTTCAACCTTAATTTCTTTGTTAGAAATCAAGGCTGCCTTAAGGATATGAATTTCCTCAACTTGAAGATCATCCTTACGGATGCAGCTAGGCACTGCTTCGCCGAACCTCCTTTGATCTTTCATCTTTGGTTGACGAAGTTTGCCTTCATCATTCATATCACCACGCTTGCTGCGAAAAGCTATTGGAATCTGGCGATTAAACGCTTTCCCCAGCCTTTGAACAATGATTTTATGCTCACAATTAGTTGTGAACACTAATCTTTGTCGCTCATTGTCCTGCGTGTATCTTTTGAACATCTGTAGGAAATTATTTCCTAACAGAACATCAGCTCCCGTATCATGAAAATAAATTGGTGGAGTTTTAACCTTATACCAAGGTGTTTGTCCCGCTCCTCCAATTAGTATTTGTTGGGAACCCCACAAGTTTATATTGTTTTGATGATGCAATTCGAAACAACACTTAGTTTAATGTTCTATTTTCTTACCTATAATTAATGTCTTCTATTAAGGAATAAGCTAACATATAAAAGGAGCAGATAGTGCAGTTTCTACTATCTGTATTATTCTTTGAAAAAGCATTCCTGGACACATTAATTAAATGTTTCCCTAGATTCGTGTTTATCACAGCGATCTGTTACTAGGGTAACATACAGGTAACTGTCATTACTAGTGTAGTATTTGTGTTTAAAGATCTACCTGTTTTGATCTTAGCCATCGCTTCTATGCTAATGTTACTGGAACAGATGGTAGTTCACTATCTGTACAATCCTTACTCACTGCTCTCCAAGAAAAGACAGCGAGCTGTGAAGACTACTATGAAGAGTATCAACAAATGATAATGGAACAGATGATAGTTCACTACCTGTCCATTCCTTACTGTACTTAGAAACAATCTTATGCAAGAAGACAGATAGCGTTTTCGACAGCGAGCTTCTTAAATGGTAACAGCTTGACTCAGATTTATTGGACAGCTAGAGTGAATCAAAACAGCAAGTAAAGCAACAGCGAGCTGTGTGAAGTATGAAAGAAGAAGAAACAGCGAGTACTCAAGTAAAGACATCAACAGCGAGTGAATCAGCAGCAAGCTGCTTATTAACAGAGGAATCAACAGTACTCAAACAGAAGATGGAACAGCTAGTGATCCAAGAAGGTGGAACAGCGAGTAATCAAAAAAGGTAGGAACAGCGAGCTGCTCATCTCACCAAAGAACAGCGAGCTGTTCTATTCTAAAAGGAAAAAGTACATGCTCAACAAACAGCGAGAGAAAAGCTCTTCCTATCAGTTTTGGTGGACTGCAGACTTACTTAAATTAGTCACAAGTCAACCACTCTTCGTGTTGTCACATCAACAGCATATTTTAAGGAATGATGTACAAGAATTTCAAATATCTCTGTACTATGAATCATTACCAGTATGGCAACACATTGGGAAACCGCGTGAAAGGTGGTAACAACTCTCATTTGGCCGCGCGTGCATCAACAACCCTGCCATGCATTTAATGCCGCCATTAATGCGTTGAAAATAGAGGTCATCGTCTCCAACGGATAGTTTCTTCATTGAGGCTATAAATACCACCTTCACTTCCAGAAAGAGGTACGAGAATTCAAGCAATCAAAGCAATTACTCTGCTCAAAAATCTTCAAGCTATCAACGCTCTAAACACATCCAACCTTCAAGAAAATACCTTGTTGTGTTTATTATTTGTGAAGATTTTCCTTCTGGATATTTGTTGTAAACAAACTCAAAGTTAGGATCTAGATTTGATCCAGTTGTTTTCCTAGATTGTAGTTTTCAATCGTAAGGAAGAAGAAGTGTAATCACAAGTATTTATCTAGTTTTGATAAAGCTTGTGGCTCGTACTCAACGAGTAAAAAGAAAGGAGACATTAGTTGATTTCGATCTAGTTCTGATCGAGCCGTGGACGTAGGGAAGTTTGTCCCGAACCACGTTAACTCTTGCGTTCTTTACTTTCTGATTTGCTTCATATTCATCTTATTCATAACTGCATTAAACTTGTTTATCTTTAACATCTTGATTAAGAAAACGTTTTCAACAAAAGAGCATTAACCACCGAATTCCGCACACAACATTAATTAAGATTAACTTATTTAAGTTTCTCTTATTAATTGTTACTTTACACATAAGGCATACTTGAGCTAAGTTGACTCTTCTTGACACGAAGAATATTCTTGCTATCCCAAGCTTTCTTACATTCTAAGATTGCTTAAGCCTTATTTACATAAGACAAAAACAAGAAAACCTAAAAGTTGGAATTGGTGTGGTGGGGGGGGGGGGGGGGGGGGGGGGGGGGGGGGGGGGGGGGGGGGGGGGGGGGGGGGGGGGGGGGGGGGGGGGTGTGTGGTGGGGGGGGGGGG
>JAPKLX010000051.1:983214-1011577 GCA_026898415.1 Leonotis leonurus | reverse complement strand
CGCTTGCTGCGAAAAGCTACTGGAATCTGGAGATTAAACGCTTTCCTCAGCCTCTGAACAATGATTTTATGCTCACAATTAGTTGTGAACACTAATCTTTGTCGCTCATTGTCCTGCGTGTATCTTTTGAACATCTGTAGGAAATTATTTCCTAACAGAACATCAGCTCCCGTATCATGAAAATAAATTGGTGGAGTTTTAACCTTATACCAAGGTGTTTGTCCCGCTCCTCCAATTAGTATTTCCACTTCTTTTACTCCTTTGGATAAGAGTAAAATTCTTTTAGAGAAATCTCTGCCAGCAATTTGAGGTAAAGTATCCTCAACATCTGCTGGGAAAATTCCTCTTCTTGCTGTGCATATTCCTGCCCCTGAATCAATATAAGCCGAGAAGTCTTCTGCCTTATATTTTTCATATAACACTCCCACTGGAATGTATATCGAGAATGGACTTGTCATACGATTAGGAGTCGTCTTTCCTCTATCGTAATCATCATCCCCTGGTCCATCTGTTTCCAGGGCTTGAATCTTTCTAAAAAATCCCGCCCTAGAATCAGAACATCTTCTCTTCCTGCTTTGCCTTTAACCTCTACCATAAAACCCCCTAGGTCAAGGGTTCCATTGTAATGGTTAACCTCCGGCTGCTGGAGATAGTACAAGACACTACATGGAAAGTTATTTTCCCATCTTGTAGTATCAAATCTGGTCGTCATCCCCCTCCATCCTTCTAGACATTTCAGATTGACTGAAACTTGAGCTTTCCCTGGGAATTGGGGTTGACCTTCTTGGATAAGTTTCCTCCCAAAAGGTTGAGATATAATTCTATCTCCTTGGAAGGATAATCTTCCTGCGCTTATCTTAAGACTTTGATCATGTCTTATGACAGGCCTCTCTTGAATTCGAATGTTAACTTCCCTTTTTTGTGGAGTCTCCATTCTGTCGGGACCAATAGCTGTGGTCACTTTCTTGAAGATATCAGGTATTTCGATAAACAGCTTTCCCAAGAATAACTCCGTATGATGGGAGTTGGAAAGTGCATATGAAATCTGATATGTTATCGAATAAGGTGTATTTCCCTCATCCAATAACTCTTTCCTCTTGAAGTCCTGATAAAGAGTCAGAGCTTTACTGAAACCCGAGTCGTTGAGATTGTAAGCAATTTTGGGATAGACAATCCCCACGACTTGGCCTGCACAAAGATTCCCCGAGATGGTTCCCATCACCGAATCTTGTAGGTTTCTGATCCTCCTATCTCATATAGCTATGTCGATTGGAGCATCAATTCCTGTGAACATCGTGGATTTGAGAACCAGTTGTATTGCCCCGATATGAATCCATCTCATTTTTTCGGCAACTTCTAGTTTGAGTTTCTCCAAATCCTCACGAATGTCGCTTGCTGGAATCAATTGCATCTCCACTTGATTCCCAGTAAACTCGATCGGAAGTGACATCTCTCGTCTAGTGATTCCATAGACGATATGATGTTTCCTTCTTCCTAAACTGAAATTTCTTAGTACTTCGTCTAGGTTGCTGGCATTAAAACCTTGATACTTCTGAACATTCAAGGTTTTCTTCATGATTTTATCGATCAGGTTCGGCGAGATCATCGTTCGACTAGAGAATCCAGTCCGATCTTCTCTCTCCTGATGACAAGACTCAGCTTCAGTCTGAAGATTCTGTAGATCCATCAGAATATTCATCCTTACTAAGAATCTCTTCTTGCTCGTATATACTCTCGTCTGAGGGTATATCTTCAAACTGGTACACTTGTACCAATTCCTGGTAATATATGGCATCTTCGATGTCTGGAGTAGACTCGAACCTTCGCATATCTCTTTGCTTGTTGTCAGGACAATTTGTGGAAATGTGTCCATTTGCCCCGCAGGTCCAGCAATTACAATCTTTAAAACTTTCATTAGCTCTAGTCTGAGCTCTTCTAAAAGTTTTCTTTGCTGGAGTTCTTGAACTGGATCCTTGGAACGAACCTCTGCTTCTGGCTGGTCCGCTTCTTTGTCCAGTTTTGTATGATCTAGCCTTCTGTCTAGACCACATTGTCCTTGACTTCCAAGATCTCCCTCTTGGATTTCTTTCTTTGAAATAGGGTTGGTACCTATTCTTTCGTCTTTTGGTTATTGATGGCTCGCCCCCAATAACAACTGGAAGATCATTATCTTCACAGTTTAGATGAGCTGCTTTGTTGATTCTTCGCAGCTTCTTCAGGTTTTTCTGAGCAGTGGCTTGTTGACACCACTCTGAAAGCTTTTGATGCACATAAGACATCCTTTTGGCGATGCAATCACTGCCCTTGGGGATATAATCTCTTATCAGCATCTCCTTCCATGGGCTCGGAAATTTTAAGAAGAAAATTTCCTTCGCGATCGTGTCATCAGCTTTTGACTGATGCTGGTAGATCGTAAAGAGCTGAAGAAATTTATTGAGCGCCTTTGGATCCAAGACTGTAAGTCATAGATTATATAACGCCAATAGATACTTTCTTCTTTTTTCTCTATCGAATCCCTCGTAGTATCCTTCTCCGATGAAATGGTCTTTGAAGAGGACACTCATCCTTCGGATAATCTCCATGTAGGATTCCTCCGCGAAGCATTGATTTTTTACTTCGATGTAGAATCCTTCCCAGGCGATTTTTACCACGCCTGCAAGACTAGTTTCAAGAATCTTAACCAGTCCTTCTTTGTTAACGTCGAGAGTAGCTGCTGCAATCCGCATTGCTCCTCCCCATTCGTCAATCACAGATTCGCGATCTTTGAAACTAACTTCATCAAGATCGAGCATCACTCCATATGGATGGATAGGATCCAGGGTGGCTTTCCCAACCGGTGAATCTTGGATTCTAGGTTGTCGCCTCCTTCTGGTTCTTTCCATCAGTATGGCTTCATCGGGTACCGTCAAGGTATACGATGGTCCGGCATGGAAATCACGAGCTTCCCTCATGACTTCTTCAGGTGGCGGTGGTGCTTGTTGATTTAAAGGTAACGCTCCATGTGCAACATTCCCTTCCACCATTTGGTGTTGGTTCATTTTGAGATCAACCACCTTCATGTTAGCAAAAGATTCTGCTAACTCTTGTAGATCTTCAAGTCCGATTCTTTCAAGGTTATTCATGATTTTTCACCTTGAAATAATCGTACATATCTTTCCACTTGAGGATCTTTGCCTTTATCCTTTACTGGTAAAGGATATTTTGGTCCTTCGATAAACAACATCTTGTTCCTTCTTTCTGAACGAGATCTGTTCTCCAATTGGCCTACTCGACTCTGAATATCTCGCAAGATGGTTAGAATTTTATCTTGTTGTGTGGATATTCTGTTTATCTCCTGGGGTAATTTGTTCAGGCGGTTGCCATAATTTTGCACCGTCTTCTGGATCTCCCTTAAATCAACCGAGAATTTTGAATTATCCAGGTTGATTTCTTGGAAGACTGGAGTAAACTCCCATCTTTCTTGACTCATTAGAAATGGGTTGAATGTCCCATTTCCATTTGCTGGTTCACCTCTTGTTGAAGTGAATGGCCTACTCGGAGTAGATCTTGATATCTACTCATCATGACGATGATCCGTAGACTTTCTTCTACAGATACAGGACCATGAGTCCGTTCATCCAACTTGTCAGCCCAGAAAAGGAATTTTTCCTGGTGCTTTCTTGTGGTAATCTCCAATTTTTGGAGAAAATACCTGTAACAGAAGCATCTCGGACAATTGTCCGGATCCATTTTTCTTGGAGGTCTCCTCCGTTAGGATAAATATTAATATGTAATAGATAAATATAATTCCTTAATAAACCTAAGGCTCTGATACCATTTTCAAACACCTGGATAGTCGATTGAAATTAATAACTTTATATAGCTTAAAGAGTATTATTTTGTCAAAAAATTCCGAAATTTTAGTACGTGGCATTGTTAAAGACCAGACCCACTGTCCGATAAAGGGAATCAGTATAGGGTACGAGGAATATTTCCAGCCGATATACTAAGAAGTCTTGATTTCTTTAAACATATAATACCCAAAAATGATTGTTTAACAAATAAAACAAATAATCAGGGGTATAATGGTCTTTTTGGGCATTTTACATCTATTTTTACAAATGAGGGTATTCTTCATCTTATAGTTACGTAATAGGGCATTCTTCGCTAATCACCCTTTTTTTAATTTATGTTCTTTCTAATTTTAAGTTTTTTTAATCTTTTTTTACCAAACACTTGACCTCTATATGAAGGTCGTGTGCACATGATCATCCGACCTTGCCCAATTCCGACAATGGCGTAAAACGCGACTAGCGATGGACATTTGGCCTAGTACCACCAGACCTTGCCCAAGCCCGATAATGATAGGTCGGCCCAAAATTGACAATAACAACTTGGTCCAAATTGACTCAATGATATCATGGATCATCCTTTATTGTTGGGACGGGTTGGGCTTGGGCCAAAATTACATGGCCGATGGGCGGTGTAAGACTAGTTTTCAAGCCTGACTAAAATTTATGTATATATATATATATGTATGTATGTATGTATATATATGTTAAATTAATTAAATAGTATGACACACTTATTACTATTAATATATATTATAATAGAAAATTTTTAAAAATTTGCATTAAAATAACAAATAATTTAGATAATAAATTTGTACTTAAACAAAAAATCACATAAAATTTAATAATTAATAATAAATAGAGATATGCCTAGACTTGAGTTTGATTTTCAAGCCCGACTTAGCCATGTGCTAAGCCGGTCCTATCAAATAATATGTCGATGTGAGTCTCAGCAAGCATAGCCCAAATTTAGTCGATTTCTATTCCTACACACAACTTTCACGGCCTTCGTGTTGGCGGCGTATTTTGGGTCAAAGGATGAGAATTAGAGATAATATGGTCAAAATGTTTTAAAAATCACTATTTGTTTTATATTCCTTATAAATAATAGTAGTTTTCATTCTTTTCTTTAGAAAATAAATTTTTTTTCTACATTAGCTCTTCATAAATTCTGAGAAACGATGCTTTGTGATTAAAACATCTTTTTTTATACAACATCGTTGATAGTGACATTAAGAAGACATTAATCGTATACCTTATATCTTATCTTAAATTATGGTATGGAAAAGATATATATATTTATCACATTATACCTACGAGTCAACTGCAGACATCGATATAACTTAATTTCAATATAGAATTAATTGCATACATTTATCGTTATTCAACCTATAAGTCAAAGTATTTATAGATCTAGAAAAGAGTCTTAAACAAGAAAATTCTTAAATTCCATGTACAAGTCCTCTCCACCTAGCCGGTGTTGGTAGCCCAAACTACATTCGCCTTGTGCTCTGTCTGTTGAGACTTTTGTTGCCCAGCGATCGTTGGTTAACCTCTCTGTCTGTGCACATCCCTACTCCCACGCTCCCAGCGAGCACTAGGAGCTTAACCACTGGTGGTATGCACCCACTATTGCAACTTCGACTCCCGATCGTGCATGCCTTCTCACCAACAACTCATCTCTCCACTTTCGTACCATTTCCACCTCTAATTACTCCATTCACACCCAAATCTTACACAAACAAAGAGAACATCGGTCTTCGAGAAGAGTGTTGTGTATAGGGGGATATACCAGTTTAAAACTTTCTATGTTTTACAAAACTGAGCATACAAAACACGGTAAAGAATACTAACATTATGGGGGTTAGTTCAGAGTTTGAATGCAGAAGTTGGTGGTATAAAACAACACTCTAGAATTTAAAAGTCTTTTGCATAAATAAATTGCAATGCTTGTTAGAGATAATTAAAAGCAGTAAACAACACAGAGAATTATTACGCACTACTACAAATTATATAATACACTACGCTGCATACACTACAGTTTTTTCATAAACTGTAGTGTATGTGCGTTTTTTTTACTAAAGACTACGCTTATAAAAAAAACCGTAGTGTATATTAGTTATAGACTACGGTTTTTAAAAACCGTAGTCTATGTGCGTGTATTTTTAATGCATACACTACGGTTTTTAAAAAACCGTAGTCTATGTACGTGTATTTTTAATAAATACACTACGGTTTTTAAAAAACCGTAGTCTATGTGCGTTTATTTTTACCATATAGACTACGGTTTTTAAAAACCGTAGTGTATGTGCGTTTATATTTACCATATACACTACGGTTTTACTTATAATCACCACATATTCATCCTCTACAAGATTGGGCGTCTCCATTAACATAGTAAATCGTCGATTTCAGCTTGGGTGGGGGAAACCCTAAATCGTCGATTTCAACTCAACTCCTCTTCATCTCCCTCACATCTCTCGTCTCTTTCTCTGTTCTCCCCAACCCTCTCTCGGTCTCTCTGTCTCTCTTCGAGCTTTCTCTCGCCGGTGCCTCCTCCCAGACAACATGCAGCAGCAGCTATTTGCCAGCTCTTCCTTTTTCTCTTCTCGTCTCTCCTCTGCTCTCGGTTTCTCCCATTCTTGGAGGTAATTTCTCTCTAATTTCAAATTTCTCAATTTCTAGTTTTATTCTTAGTTATTTTTCTGAAATTTCCATAAAATCTCTCCATCTTTAACTCTCTGTCTTCGACGGAACACCCGTTCGCAAAGAAGCTCATCGAAGCTCCCTCGCCGCCAGCCGCCATGCTTCTACGGCCGTCTCCACCTACCCCGCCGCTCCTTCCCTTAGGTAAGGTATTATATTTTCTCTCTCTCTAATTCTCCTTCTGGATTTTTAGTTTCATAAATCCCTAGATTTCATTTACTTAATGATGATTGAAAGAGGTTAATGCTGCTGACATGGCTCTGGTGAGTGTACTACTGCTTTCTTTGATTTTAACTTGGGATTTTTGGGATGGGTATTGCAGATCTGTGGTTGGGTTTTGAGTGAAGTTTGGAGCTATTTGATTGATTAATTTTGGATTTTGTGATTGAGACTTCATTGGATTCAATCAGAAATGATAATTTTGAACTACCATGAGTCCATGACCAGGAGCTCATCTTGATGAGGTCATTTTGTTGAAATCGATATTCAAGCTAAACAAATTTATCACTTTTATATAAAAGAGGTTCTTTTTTTTCGATTTTAGTTTAGTTATTAAGAAGTTAACCTGTTGATTATGTGTTAACAGTACACTTGAGAATTTAGTCTTCTAGCAATATATTTCTTTCTTAACTTGAGAATTCAATAGTTTCTTTCCTATTGTGGCGATGTTTCGTCTATTTGTATCTTTTTTCAAGACAATCTGTAAAGTAAAGTTCTGAACTTCTGATATGAGCCCCTGGCCCAGGGCAAGAAAGCTCATATTCTTTGAACAATGATATACAATGTGTTGAGTTCTTTGCTATAATAGTTTGAACATTTAGGAACGGAAATCTCCAATTTATTGGACTATGATTAAATATTTGCTAAAGGGATTTTGACAAAATAAATATGAACTTATCTCGTTTTTGCACTTTTAACCTAACTTTTAAAACGAGCAAATCAAATCGCAAATTTTATACCTTATATAATTAAAACCTCAGTAACTTTTTTGGAGATAAAAAAATCATGTGGTTGCGATTTTGACAGAAAATTGATGAAAATTAGAATATGGTGCAAAATAAGCCTACTTTTACTTAATTTGACAGTCGTGTCACATATTCTTGTAGGATCTCATTGCCACTGCTGGGGCTGACTCAAATGCTGTAGTTTTTGATAGATCGTCAGGTCAAGTAGTATCTACTCTCAGTGGCCATACAAAGAAGGTAAGGGGGATTGAATTTTTTTGTTATTCATATCATGATTCCTATATCCTTATTAAACATGTTTGAACTCTCATGGAGATAAATTACATTCTTTGATTTTTCTCTAGGTTACAAGTGTCAAATTTGCTGCGGAGGGTGAATTAGTAGTTACTGGTTCTGCGGATAAGGTAATACTCTTGGCCAGTCTGTTCTCATCTCTTAGAATTTTTGTAGTAGTTAGAGATGCACTCTGATGACTACTCCATCATTGCACTGGTCAAAGTGTTCATGTCACAACGTGTTAACAGTTGCCACCCCTAGTTAAAGATGGATAAGCGGAATGCATATTTAGTAGTGAAAGGAGTGGAAATAGGTGGTTAGATTAGAATTATTTGAGAATTCTAGTTCTGACCATTCACTATTCTGGTTGATTAAATTGTATGCTGGTTAGTGAATCTTATATGATTTATGTGCTGGCTTCTCTTAGTTCCATAATTTTACATTTATACTACTTTTTTTGCATTATACGTTCTCTATATATAGCAACCTATATCTTTATGTGCTGGCTTCTATTAATCCCTTAATTCAATTCATTTAGAAAAATGGATGAAGCCCTGTTTTGGCCTGAATGAAGGAAGTCGCGTAACTGCAAAAGATATGTGGGGTAAAATGGAACAGGTGAAAATCTTGCTGATTCGTCACACTGCTTCAATTTTTATTTCCTTAATACTGTTTTCGTTCATGTACTCCTTATCCAACTTCGTGGTCACTGTATTGTAACCTAACTAGTCTACAACTTATCAGGATGGGCACTTTGATCAAGAGAACTCGAGCAAAGGTCCCAGCATGCCGTCCTCACCTGGAGAGACCCATTGTGCTGCAGTTTCTGCTTCTGCATGGGTCGAGCCTCATGGAAAGTGCACAATTGCGTTTGTTGTTTCTTGGTCATCTCCTCAAGTTAAATTTTGCAAGGGCAAGTCCTATCTTAGGTAATGCCCGAGGATTTTGTCTGATGCTTTCTTGTTGTCTGCAGTTCATATAGCTGCAGCACCGTATCTTCCCTTTGTTATTATTTTTTATTATTTAGTGATGTGGAAGGGCAGCTTGGTCATGGAGATAAACTTCAGCGTGATAGGCCTACTATTGTTTCAGAATTGTCCAAGTGTGCTACCTTCTTTTACCTTTACCTTACATGTCTAGCCATAATTATTGTAATCCCAGTTTGACCGGAATGATTGTTTATTCTTTAGATGTATTACATTATGAATCTATTTTGATATAATGAAATTGTGTATTTTGTTGATTTATGCTATTCTATAAATTTTCAATTTTGTTGATTTGTGAAGTTCTTATCTGGTTTATGCTTTATTTTGGTGGCAGATAACTTGGGAAATATGAAAAGGGAATTGAGAGAAGCGGAGGATGCGCTGGTGAAGGCGCTTGCTGGTATTGCTCTCTTTCTCTATTTGAATGCAGCAAATTATTACTTCTCTCAAATAAAGTAATTTTTCAACAGCTTTCTGCTTTTTGGATATGGTTTTTCTTTACTGAGGCTGAAAAGATTCATTCTTGAATGTAGATAAGTTAACTAGATGTGGGCTTCAGTTTTATTATTGTCCAAAACTACAACTTGCTTCTATTATTAGTGATGCAATAGATTAGAGGGGAAACGATAGATCTAAAGTTATTGAAGATCAGTGCAGCTAATATGCTAAAAACTGAGGTTAGGAAATACACAAGATTCCTTTTTTTCATTTTACTTACATCAAGTATAGAAGACTCATGTGTCTTAGCCAGCCGATGTTGTGTTCCCAAAATTATTGATAATAATTGTGTTTCTCTATGAAATACTTGAAATTGAGATTCATCCCACTCCCACACTAATCATCATCAATCTATACAGTTAGTAATATCCACAGTGATTTAATTAGATCGATGGCACCTCAGTGTACATCTCATGAAGAATTAGGTACAGAACAGTCATCCTGCCAACAAAGTTATCATTTTTATGTAAAACAAATAGTGCATGATCAGATCTCTGTAGTTTCATATGAGAGGAATTATTTCTTTTGATAACACCTTCTTGGAAACAACAATCGTTTCATGATAATTGATATCAACACATGGTTCTTCTCAAAGGAAACAAAATGAAATTTGGATTTTTATTTCACTGAGGAAGTAAGTAGTTGTTCGTTCACTAATAGTATACTTTAGCTTTCCTGAAGTTGGTCTGCAAGTTGATTATCTCAAACCTATGCTTTTTGGCATGTATGTAACATTGTAGCAGGAGAATGTACTTATTTGTTTTGAAACTCAAGTTGTGGTAGTCTATGATGTTTCTCCTTGTTTTCCAGTTATTCGGGCACCAATCCACCAGAGAAAGACTGCTCGTAATTCAACATCAGTGAGTGTAAGGTGTGAGCAGAGTACGAAGGAAGGCAATGGTTTAGATGTATGGCTTGGAAGTGAGGGTAGAAGAAAGTGTTACTTTAAATTAATGTATTTAATTAATTACATTTTGGATGGAATGATTGTTT
Organism: Leonotis leonurus; assembly: GCA_026898415.1. NCBI lineage: Eukaryota > Viridiplantae > Streptophyta > Magnoliopsida > Lamiales > Lamiaceae > Leonotis > Leonotis leonurus. Next base: position 1,001,323 of record JAPKLX010000051.1, on the reverse strand, counting down.
ATTCTTTAGATGTATTACATTATGAATCTATTTTGATATAATGAAATTGTGGATTCTTTAATCTTATTGTTGTCATTATATATTTTTTAATTTTTAATTTGAGATTTAATTTTAAATTAAATATAATATATATTTATATAAAATAAATTATATAAAAAGGTTAGTTAATATAGTATAGACTACGGTTTTTCTCAAACAACCGTAGTCTATGCTTATGATAGACTACAGAAAATAAGAGATACACTACGGTTTAAAAAGCGTTGTCTATTTAAGCTCATACACTACGGTTTTTCACAAAACCGTAGTTTATACTATATCATACACTACATTTTTTCACAAAACCGTAGTCTATACTATATCATACACTACGGTTTTTCACAAAACCGTGGTCTATACTATATCATACACTACGGTTTTTTCAATAAACTGTAGTCTATACTGAAACATATACTACAGTTACATGAAAAACTGTAGTGTATAATGGTACATACACTACGGTTGAATGTTGAACTGTAGTAATTGATATGAATACACTACGGTTTTGTCTACATAGACTACGGTTTTTAACCGTAGTCTATGTGGAGAATAGACTACGGTTTGAGAACCGTAGTGTATACCAATGAGTATACACTACGGTAGTATAGACTACGGTTCAAAAGGTCATAGACTACGGTTTAAAACCGTAGTCTATGTGCATTTTTCTACTAGTGACGTTGTTCGGAGATAAACCTCTCACATTCATGATCTCGATGTGACTTCAGGGTTTCTAATAATTTGGAGAATGTGTAAGTACTGTAATTACATAATTGTATCACTCAACTCACTCAAAATACTAACAATCAAGTGTTCTTAAGATATCTACTGGTCGATTTTAGATTTATCGCTTGCCGATAGTAGTTGAGAATACATTGTCTAATCCAAATCTCTAGAACCCTGAATAAAGTGTATCTCTATTATAGGGACATCCTCCTCTTGAATTTCATGCTAGATTGAAAAACTTAAACTAATACAATGAAGATCATGTTTCACAACAAGTGAGTTGTTCTCAGACTAGGATATCAAAACACTTTACTAAAATTTTTCCAATAATTTTCCTTCTTTTTTATGATACCAAAACCTATCATGATGAACATTTAGACAATTTTACATAGAAATTCATAACCTGCAAAACATCAACTTGGTTAGCACAATTTATAACATGCAATTAAATAGCACATGTCAGAGTATGCACAAAGAGTTTATTGTCATCGGGTAGAGCTCACATAATACTTCTTTTATAGATATAGTTCAAATTTACATCACGTAACAATGAGAAACTGAGAAAAAGTATATGTTAGATACCGATGATGATTTCTTAATTTGATATTATATGTATTCATGATTTAAATTCTCCTTGAGTTATTTGTACGATTTATAAGAGTTCATCTCGATATTTTGCAAATTTAGAAGAAAAATAAAGTTAGTGATGAATTAAGCCTTTAACTAGTCAATATATGTAGTTTATTCATTTCATTGAGAGTTTTTCATTCATGCATTCTTACTAATAGAACTTGCTTTGATTTCTTATTCAAGATTGATGTTATGCGTAAATAAATTGAATATGACTTTAATCCAATTTTGTTAGTCGTATCTATACCTAAACACTATCCCTACTAATAATCTCTTTTGAACTCATTGTTTAGCCTTATAGCCTTTTTTTTCTAGCTAGGTGACGGGGGGTGATGGAGGTTAAATGAAACATGGATTGTATGATTTATATGTTAGATTTGGGTATTTGATGGGTGAGTAAGAAAACTCCATGAAAAATGTGTAATTCTCATGAGCTCGTACGTGAGTATAACATGAAATGTTGTGAAATAAATGAAAAAATATGTATGAAAAATACATTTGAAATGAGAAAAAAAGATTAATTATTTAATAAGAGCATTAAAAACTCAGTGATATTTGAATTGTATATTAGAAGGGTTGAAAATATATGGTGTATGGTCATAATTGATAAAGAGTGTTGAGTTGAAAAAGAAATAAGGTGGTTGATTGAATTTCTAGTCACTTAGCTAAATTTTCCCACCTTAACGAATATGATTATATTACAAGCCAAATAAAAGTTCTAATTGATCCAAGTACATATAAAAACGGTGGTGAAATTAGATGATCTTCTAACCTATGGTAAGTTAGTTGCACAATATTAACTTATTTCAATGATAATTGTCATATTATACAGTTAAGTGATGAACGATACATTTCACGTGAGGTTAGACTCTTCAATTTTTTGAGACTAACTTTTGTAATTAAGGCATGTTTTATCTATTTTTGGTCTCGTTTCTCTCGTAATATAGTCTATAATATCGCTTGTTGTCGTTCGATTTGATGCTTTTGTATTCTATATATTTCACTTTAGGTAAAGATCGACACACGAAGCCGACAATGGTCGATAAGAGAAACGAGGCCGAAAAGAGGTGAAAAGATGAAGAAAAGGATGGAGGAGACAGGGGGCTAGCGACCGCTGGCTCGTGCACGAAGATCAGGCAGAACTAGGGGCTAGAGGTCGCTACCCCCTAGCGACTGCTGACCCTTTGAAATTTTGGAAGACAAAATAGTGGGGCAGTGCTCGCTACCCCCTAGCGAGCGCTACCCCTCTGACGCAGTACCTCGTCCAGCGCTAGGGCCTAGCGAGCGCTAGCCCCCAGCGCTCTCTAGGGGCTAGCGCTCGCTAGCCCGACGGATGTCCCTTCTCCTATTTAAACCTCCACGCGTGATTTTCAATAGAGTTCTCTTCTTCACTTTTTTTAGTTTAGGGTTTAGACCACGAAATAAAACACCTTTTAGTTTAGATTTTATTTTCAGTTCGTTCTTCAATTCAGTTGTGGATTTGTTCGTGATTCAAACCCGGTGATTATTAATGCAATATTCTTCCTTTTCATCCGTGAGTTCTTTTACCGCTTTCTATCTTGCTTTATGATTTATTTCCTTTCTGCTTTGCTATTGTTTAATTTCCAACTCAGTAATATAAGTCTTCAATCATGTTAATTAATCAAATTAAGGAATGTTTAAATTCAGTTTCTTTAATTCTTCGTTCTTAGATTTAGTATTTAATTGCTTATTTAATTTTCGTCTAGATAGATTAATTAGATTAAAAATCCAAAACTCTTTCTTTTTAATTGCTTTCTGTTCTGCAACATAGATAAAGCCCTGTTTAACCTTCCTTGAGAATACGACTTAGGGTTAACTTACTAGTATACATCGAACTCGTTCTCTTGCGAGCTATTTAATAATAAACTGGAAGTATATTGGCTGGAAAGATTTCTCGTGCCCGATACTGAGTCCCTTTATCGGACAGTGGGTCTGGTCTAAACAACGCCACGTACTACAGTTAAAAATAAGGAGGAACAAGGCATATAAATTTTCTAGAGGCGTTCTTTAATTGTGAAAGTAAAGAAATTTGTTTTTAATTTTGTGAGATATCGATGATCTTAAATATTAGTTCATTCTTATTTATTGTTTATTTTTTTCTCATTATTCGACGACGAACAATGCTTTATGTTTGTGGAGTTGATAAACACTCATTCAAGGTGTCTTTTAGTAATATTATGTTTGTTCATAAGTTAGTTTTTTACATTAGGTTTTGAGTTTTTTACTCGTTTTTTAGTTTACAGTGTTACTTTTATTTTTAATTTAGTTTCCTTTGTTTATGTAGGTTATCATGTTTTTGGGTTTAAAAATTGGATAGCTTGATCATAAGATTACAGTTCTGTCTTAATAGGAGTCTGTAGCCGCAAACAAATATAATATCGGAGTTAAAACGATGAAGAACGAACCAAAACAAAATTGTCGTACACATGACATTACGAGATCGACGACCATCGAATATGTCAATTTTAAGCTGCAAATTCGGCGACTGAAGAAATGGTCACCGATTTTGCTAGATTTTTTTCCATGATTTGTTATTTTATCGAGATTTTTAATATTTATCTACTATTTTATGGATAGATATGGATTTTATTACTATTGGAATTCAAAAAACTATGAATACATGATATTACACTAATATTATCAGTTACATATCAAATACATTCTAGGTTTAAATTATACCTTATACTTTTCTTTTCTTTTCTTCTATTGGAGAATTCAAGATCGGATATTGAAAATCGAAAATTATGAATCTACAACTCGGGAATTTATGTTTATTCCAATTTATATGAGTATCATTTTTTTATTATGAGTAGTTAGATATTTTGGGATTATATGGCTTTGTAAGACCTATTTCAATTTATAGAATCTTCCTTCCAATTCATTGTTTATGTTTCTTTGTTTTAATAATCATGTATTAATACATGCTCAATGTTATTGCATGTCATTTGGGTTTTCTATGTTCTATCAGAACTAATTTCACAATCGATCCCTTGAAATACAATACAGACACCACATTGAGACCTAGGGAGATAGGATTGGAGAATGTAGGAGGATATTCCAATCGCGCTTTTGGGAGTTAATATTTTAGTTATTGATACTTACGGGTAATAGAGTAGATACTAATGAACGATTGTAGATTATCCTATCAGTAGTATATGATAGTATATGATTATTTGAGTGAACATTCACATTAACTGAATTAAAATTAGTAATTACATTTAATAGGTTAATTTCATTAATTGATTTAGTGTCAATGTATGCCATGAGATCCATTCTTTATTATTTAATTTAATGCAATTGTTCGCAATTTTATTATTTACTCAATTAACTATTACAAAATCACCAAACAATTTTGCAGCCTAACTAATAATACGGTATTTATTTCAATTAATTACTGTATTTTCATTTATCAATTTTAGTGGATACCATATTCTTTTTGTTCTAGGTTAGGAAATAGTGCAATCAAATATATCGTAATTTTCAACATATTTAATATTTTTTTGGATAAAATGGATCATGTTTGGTACACATGTTTTTGATAAGTGTGGTATACCAAGTTTATTACATTTCCCAACTAGGTATGTCAATGGCCATATATGGACCCTATTTGACTTGGTCCATATTCAGATTTGTAAAATTTAACTTCAATCTAGATCTATTGGATCAAAAAATTGAGATCGATATCTAAATCTGTAAGATCCACAACACCAAATAGATCCACATACATGCATTTCATTTTCTAAATTAAATTTAAAATATACTAAAAATGACAACAAAAACGTGATAATAATCTAAATCAACATCACAATAATTAATCAAAATAACATTATAATTCTATAAAGCACTACAACAATGTAAAACAAATTATAAAATAATTTTACAATAATTGATATATTAAGAAAAGTTGTGTCAATGATGAATTGAAAGTTAAGATTATATTTATTTTTAGTGAAAATGAACATATAATATAATATGAGTGATATTTAAAACATGAGAAAAGTAGCATACCCTAGGGTAGAGGCCCTATGGCAGGTCACCGCTTATGGTCCAGGTTTTGTTTAAATAGGTCCCTGAATTCGATAAGTTGTTGAAATAAAAAATTAATTTACTTAACGACGTTAAACGACCGTTAGAAAAGAGGGTTAAGTTGTAACAACTTATCGACTTTAGGGGCCCATTTTAACGAAAACGGATCATAAAAAGTGATCGGCCATAAGGGTCTCTACCCTAAGGGCGGATATGCTACTTTTCCCTATATAATAATATTATTAAATAAGTAGATCCACAAATGAAATATTAATTTCAAATCGTAAACTTCAAATTCGATAATATATATATATATATAAAAGAATTATTTAAGCACTTCAAATACAATCAGATGTTTCTGCCATATTTTAATGGGATAATGATTTTAAAACATATGAACTTTTCACGTTTTATTAATTTTAACATTAATTTTAAAACATTATTTAAAATATATGAACTTTAGTACTTACTCAATATTTGACATAACATTGACTTTACACAAAATTCGAAACTGATATGGGCACAACTTATCTGACATGGACTTATGACGGTATATGAAATTTTCACGTTTTATTAATTTTAACACGAATTTTAAAACATTGTTTAAAATATATGAATTTTAGTACTTACTCAATTTTTGACATAAAGTTAATAAAACGTGAAAAGTTCATGTATTTTAAATAATTTAAAATTCACGTCATAAGTTCATGTCAGATAAATTGTATCATATCAATTACGATTTTGTGTAAAGTTAACTTTATGTCAAAAATCGAATAAATAGTAAAGTTTATATATTTTAAGCAATATTTTAAAATTCGTATTAAAATTAATAAAATTTTAAAAAATCATGTATTTTAAAATCATTATCCCAATTTTAATCGATCCAAATCTTAAAAAAAATGGATCGACGGTGTATCCACTGCTATCCCTATTTCCAACCCATGGGACTGCTCTACCTCATTCATTCCTCTACAGTTTTTCATAAAATTTAAAAGCTCAATTTACAAGAAAAAAGAAATCAATTTTTTTACTATTAGAGCTTAGAGAAGTGGGGGACATGGTGGGATTTGTTTTCAAGTAATTGTTGGGGTCTGTTCTGATGTACTGAATTAATTTTTCTTTTCATTTTTTAATCTTCCCCGAGACATTGGGGCCCTTTTTCGTGGAGAAAATATGGACTACAATGCATGCATGAATCTGTGTGTATGTATCTGTGTGTATTTGTGCGCGCCTGTGGTTGTGCTTTGTATTAAGGGGACACCCAAACGTGATATTCACTCATTTTATGGTTTGGGGTTTTCTATGATTTATGGTATTAGGGACTTAGTTTTTTCTTTTTTTTCGCTTATGAGTTATGGTTGCTTTCCTGCATTTAAGTTCATCCTAATGATCAATGCCTTAATTTTGAGTTTATGTGCTTTCCAATTTCATGAAGTACTATACTGTTCTTTCCATATTTGCGGTTGAGTATTTCTATTTTTGGAACCTTGTAGTTTCCTTTTGAATTTGGAAATCACAATAGCAATACCCCCTCTGTTCATTGAATTATATCAGTTCACTAAAGCTATACTACATTTTTGGGAGTAAATGATACACATATCCTTTTCTAGATGAGAAGCTAGAGCCATAGAAACTTTAATTTCAGTGGTTGTTTTCTACATTTAGTTTATTCTAATGTTTAATGCTTTAATTTTGAGTTTATGGTTTCGAAGCTCATGAAATGCTTTAATGTTCTTTTCATAATTGTGGTTGGGTAATTATAACTTTTGGGACTTTGCAAGTTTCCTTTTGAATTTGAAAATCACAGTAGCAGTACCCTAGTTCACAAATTTGTACCCTTTTGAGAGTACAGAATGCCGTTTATATCCATATTTAGAGATCTCAAGGGGAAAAAGGGCAAAGATGAGAAGCTTGAGCAGCCTGTTGAGGGGGTGGGCCATAGGAACTTCAGTTTTAGTGGTGAGGGGCCGTCGTCTTCGTCTCCATGTCCATTGGTAGAGCAGAGCCAGTGGGGGAGCTTGCCACTCGAGCTGCTTCTTGATATCATTGGTAGAGTAGAGGCCCACGAGACTATGTGGCCGTCTCGAAGAGCTGTGGTGTCTTGTGCTGCAGTTTGCAAGTCATGGAGAGAAGTAGTGGCGGAGGTTGTGCAGACTCCTGAGGAATGTGGTTTACTCACTTTCCCTATGTCCCTTAAGCAGGTAGTAACCTATATTTCAATATGGTGAGATGCTTGTTTTAATCTTTTTGCTTCCTTGATTTTTTAATGAGTGGAAATGATACTATGTATCAGCCTGGACCGAGGGACTCCCCAATTCAGTGCTTTATCAGAAGGGAAAGGGCAACATCGACTTATAGGTTATACCTCGGCTTAAGCCCAGGCAAGTGATGATCTACTCTCTCTCTCTCTCTCTCTGTTGGTATTTACCTTGAAAATCATGAAATCATTTGAAGATTTTCTTCTCCATTTTGCAATTTGCTAACTTTCATGCTGATGAGAAATGACTTGAGTTCATACTTCATAGCATGTACTTTATAAAAGAAAAAAATAAAAGAATTGTATATGATCTTCAGCAAAATCAACCATCTTGTAATAAGTTCTGCAAGAGGTTTCTTTCTGATTTGGATAATTGTTTCACAAATACGTTTGATCAAATGCACGATAGCATCACAAACTCTTAAATGTATGTGATAATATTCTCCTGCTTTTTTGTTATCAAGCTATTCAATGCTCACCTTCGTTTGTCTGGTTCTGAATCTGAATCTCTTGATGAATTACAGCTATTTCAGGAGATTCAAGTAAATTACTATTAGCTGCAAAAAGGATCAAGAGAGCCACAAAAACAGATTTTTTCATATCTTTTGCTGCAAATGATTTTTCTCAGACTAGTCATTGCTATGCTGGGAAACTGAGGTTCCTTCTTGCAGTTTGTTTTCATTTGTATCCTCCTTATACTTCTCCTCTGTAAACATTAAATTTCTGTAATCAGGTCCAACTTTTTCGGTTCCAAATTCTATGTTCACGATTCTCTGCCTCCATGTAACACTCCTATCCAGTCACATGGTTGGTCAAGGAAAAGAATTTCCCCCAAGAAGGTGTCACCAAGAATACCTATTTGCGACTTCAATGTTGCGACTATAGCTTATGAGCTTAATGTTCTCCGCACAAGAGGACCAAGAAGAATGCACTGCATGATGCATACTGTTCCAGTCTCATCAATTCAAGAAGGTGGAAGTGCTCCTACTCCAGCAACGTTTAGTTATGGTCTTGATGAAACTTTTAGACCCTTGACAGCTCCTGAAGTGAGAAAACAGCATCTTGCGAGCGAAGCCTCTATTAGAGGTAAACCAAAACAACTGAATGGCAGCATTAGTGAACAACTTGTTTTGAAAAACAAAACTCCAAGATGGCATGAACAGCTGCAGTGTTGGTGTCTGAACTTTAGAGGACGTGTTACGGTGGCATCTGTCAAGAACTTTCAGCTCGTGGCTGCGTCTGATTTGTCAGAGATTGTTCCAGCTCCAGAACAAGAGAAAGTGATCTTGCAATTCGGGAAGATAGGGAAAGACATATTTACCATGGACTATCGATATCCCATCTCTGCCTTCCAAGCTTTTGCTATATGTTTAAGCAGCTTTGATACGAAACCAGTTTGCGAGTAGGCTTTTCTGTTTCTATGTATTGGCTTTAAAATATATCTGTATATACTTTTACGCTCTTTTCTTTCCCAGAATAAGGTAAGCATGCACTCAACCGTCATCAGGTTATGTTTTTTTATTTAGAACATGTGTAATGTGTTAACACATGGCTTCAATTTCGATGCTACTGTATTATTGATTATTAAGTTGAACTTAAAAGTTAAAAACATTTGGTTATGTATTGATTGTGTAGAAAATCAAGCTGTAATAATAAGTTATTTCAGAATGTTTGTTTATTTATTTACATGTGAAAGATTTAGAAGTGGTTGCTTCATTACAGTGTTATACAACTTTCAAGTGCAGTATCTGCTATATTATGTCTACTGATGGACAATAGTCACCTAGTACACACATTTGCATTATTGCATTTTATGATTTTCATATTAGGGAACGTCTACATTGTTCTCTCTCTCCTCTTTCTGGCAGCTAACACGGCAACCATGGCGTCGAGGCTTTTCAGGATTTTCAGGATCAGAATCGCTCGTTTCCAACAAAAGACCTCTCAGGCATCTTCTTCTCATAGTTGGTTGATAGGTGAGTTTCTCTGCACGGCTCACGTTAACTTCAGCCCTTCGTGTCTCAGGTATACTCATATTGTCTTTTGACCAGATTGGTTCATTTTGCAGATGACTCACAACCATGTGAACTCCTGGGTTTCCTTCAACTATGGAACTGTTGAACACTATGGAGTTATTAATTGCTTGTGCATTGTTATTTACATATGCCTCCCTCACTTGATCTTCCATAGACCTGGTCTCATTTTTAGACCTTTTCCCTTCAGAGCCTTCCTCTCCATCAGTGGTTGCTTCGAGACTTTCATCGGGGTTGCTCTTGTAGGCCCGGCGAATATGTATTGGATCTTCTCTTTTTGAAGGATCGGACTCCATATGCATTGAGGCTCCTTTATTCTCTCCTGCAAGAGTTATCACACTTACAGGTGTATCAGAAATGGCCTTTTTGTTGTCTCCCAAGGTCAATCGGTTGTCAAAATTTGACATGTCCGTTCTGATGTTCTTGTGCAATGGGATATGTTCTCCGTTTTGTACAGCAGATTTATCTCGTGCACCACAACCTTTGCTTTTCTTCAACGGTGTTGCTAGAATGTCCTTCGTGTCGGGGGCCTCTTGCTTCTCACCGTGGGTTCGCTTCACTTCGTTTGGGATCTCAGCCTTTTCAACAACTTGTGCTTCAGAGACTGATTCTGGAGCAACAGAATCATCGTCTACTTCCTTCTTTGTCTCTTCATTAGCTTCAGCGGATGTAGCTTGCTCTACTTCCCTCACATCTTTAGTTTCTTCAGGCTTCTCATCCAGTCCGATGTGTGGCTCATTTTCACCACCATTGACAGAGGAAGAATCCAAACTTTTGCTCATTGCACGCGTATCTGAACCATGCGCAGGTGGTGGTGCATTGCCAAGTTCGGATAAGTGAGAAGGCCTTGCTTCCTCATCATGCTTGAAGCTTGCCCCCGTTTGGGTTTCGCCATTGGCGACTTTAGTGTCATCAGGTTTAACCGTTTCCTTCGTCTCTGGTTCTTGCTGAGATGCTGCGGGCTTTGGATCATCCTCGTTCGTAGCTGAAATTGGAGCTTCATATGAAGTGTACACCTTTTCAGTAGGCTGTGTGGAATCTTTTGATGGGGAAGCAGGCTCTTTCCCCCTGGAAGAAGTAGACGATCCCTGCTTGGGAGAACGAGATGTAACACGGGATGGAGAAGGAGGCTTTGATGCTCGCTTGGGCGTGAAAGTCGGGGATGGAAGCACAGATCGTGCTGGAGGAGCTGCATTGGATGAAGGGGAAGGCTGAGGAGGTGATCTAGATTGAACTGAGAAACGAGAGGGTGAAGCAGGCTTCGATGAGGATGGAGATCGCGTAGTTGCACGTGACTGTGACGAGATTTTAGACTCGCCTTTAGGGCTGGGTGAAGGAGTAGTAGTTTGCTTCGGGGTTGCTTTTCGAGGCTCTGTTCTAGGTGAAGTAGCAGGGGATGGAGTCTTTGTTTCTGCTACAGGTGGTGGTGATGAAGTGGTGCTCGTCCGGCTAGAAGATGAGGCGGTGGTTGATGGTGTGGGGGCAGCAGTTTGGGTGGTGGACGGGCGGCGTGAAGCCGATGGAGGCCAAAATCGAGATAATAATGAGCGACGATCAGCCATGAATATTTGAAAACAACACTTTTTTAAGACAAAAGTGCAGGTTTTGATTTGTGTTGAGAGAGAGAGAGAGTGAATTTTGAATTTGATGTGCAGCTAAAGAGTAATTTGATATCTTATAACTTTTTGTAATGCAAAAGTTGATGCAGATGATTTCTTGGTCTGTAGGGAATCAGGTTTACTTGTGAAACTTGGGATTCTCCAAAATCATGTTTAAGACTGGACCAAGTTTAGAATTTTTCTCCAAATTTCATTCTTCCACTTGGTTTTCACCTTTCTTGCAACACAAACTTGGTTTTTATTCTTTGTTCTTTTCTAAAACTACGTTGTTTAAAATTAGTTTGGTGATTGAGCTAATTCTTTTCCCAACATACTTCCTAAACAACAAATATTGGACAGTTAAATGCCCTTTCTTGTATTTTTTTTTAAAAATTTGTTTAATTAATTAATGGATTATTAATTATGTGTTAATATAGAATATGTCCATAAACTCAAAATGTAATGACATTACAATTTGACTCAGAAATAAACGATAGTTTAATTGTTTTTGAATTAAACACTATATTTTGGTCATATTTAACTGGAGACGGTGATTGAAATTTATTGTGGTTGGGAATTTCAAAAAAATTAAATTAAATTAAATTTAAATTATAAAATCACATCACATGGGATTTGAAGCCAACACTTTTATCTTGAAAATTAATCTTCAATCACTAGGCTAACACACGAGCACTGTTCTTGAAAATTTAAACTATCGACTAATTCCATTATAATGCCGTCAATTTTGTAATATAAGTAGTCGTCTATGGATGATTCCAGTTGTCGGACACATGTTTAATTTAAACCCTAAGGGGTATTTGGTTACTTAGGACTAATTAGTTCGTGATTGTTCAGGATTGATTTGGTCCGAGATTAATCTAGATTATTTTAGTCATGGGAAGGCAAAGACAGACAAGTCATGACTAATCTTACATGGCATAATCTCGAGATTAAATCACGGGCCGTCCATGATAATTAATCTAAGATTAAATTATGGATAATTCATCCAATCAAATTAAATTAAATTGAAACGTCATTTATGAAAACCTTGCATATCTACTGGCAATAACCCCATTAGTTAAAATACAACTATACTAAGTATATATATATATATAAGCCTGATTTGGAAATTAAATAAACCTTAAATTCTCTTAATTACCCCTAATTAGGGTGGAGCTCCCAGTATGAAAGTGTCACCATTTAAATTTATGTGAAAATTTCGCAATGCCTTGATAGAGAGACAAAGTGTCAAAGCTCAAAACCAATTCGAAAATTTTACAACTTAATCAAGAAAAGAACATACTAAACTAATGCCAACAAGCAACTGATTTATTAGGATAAACCTACAATTTGTTGTGAAGTTGAAGTTGTGAACTCAACCATACTTCTTTGAGTATAATTTAACTTGTATACTTTTGTTTAAATTTCATAAACAAAAACTAATTTCTTTACATTTTATGTCTGTTTTTCACTCTGTTACGTATGAAAGCGTCATTGTTTAGTAAGAAAAATAATACATTATATGAATATTTATGTTGGGAAATTCAGATAAAATTTCCCTCTAACCAGATATGTGAGAGCAAAAATAAATGCGTAATAATGACACGAATTTGATAACGGAGTTCGGCCAATTATGCCTACGTCTCCGAGCTGTTGTAGATCTATTTAAACAAGGAGATAATATAGTGTTTACAACACTCAACTCACAACCCGTTAACCTCGAGAAAATTACTATCTAATTTTCTCACACCAAAAGTTTACAGTTAAACTTTTCTCTCAACCCCAACCCCAACTTTAACTCTTAATTCTCTTTTGCTCTCTCTTTTTTCACTCCGTTATACATCTTAAAACACGAAGAATGGTACATATATATATAGGCAGGAGATTTGGACAGCCACATTAATTATTGCGGCTCTTTTATCCAATTTGTCAAGAATTGAGGACTATAGGGTTGAAAATTTCTTGGTGTAGTATTTCATAGCTCCACTATTGCAGGCACTAAAAGAATAGTATAGCCGCAATAGTGGACTAACAATTTATAATATGAATCTTCACCTTAGATTATATAAATATCAACATGCCATATTTTCTGATTTTTCATACAGAGATTTCTTTTTGGATTAGTTCGTGTATAAATACTCAAAAAAGTTAGAATTTTCTGTTTATTTATTGCATAACCTTTTTTAATTTGTCCAGGAGACGCATAACATTTTGAATTACTTCCAATTTCATCCATGACCTTCTAACTTGTAGAAATACACAATCTTTTGATTCTTCCCAATTTATCACATGTTTTAAGAGTATTTCTGGAAAGATTCACGAGTAAAATAGTGTGTTTTTGTTAAGTTGAAAATTACATCATTTTACTCATCGAATGCTTTAGTCACATTATATTTTTGTGATTCAGCTCAACTTCATACAACGATCAGATAAATTGTAAATAATTCAATTATTTATTTTATGAATAAATTAAAAGGTCGTGAGAAATTTTTTATTGAATTCAAAATATTCAATATTTTCTGGACACATTAAAAGATCATTTAATAAAAGAAAAAGAAAAATCAGAAATATTGTGTATTTTACTGAACTTAACCCCTCTCCCGTTAGTATTATATTAATATTAAATTATATAGTCGTGTCACTTATGGATCCGAACTTGGTATTTTGGCCTAAATTCCTTACCTCCTCGATACTCAATCAAATCCTCTTTTTTGACGATTGAATCCGTTGAAAGCTGAACAGTCAGATCAAACAATTCGGATCCAAACACCTTCCAAGAACCAGAGGAGACAAAAGGACAACCTATTATCTTGGACATTAACTTTACTGTCCTTCTCTAAAAACCCGAAACCTATTATATTAAACATAAATTTCACTAGCACTAGCCCAAGAATTACAGCACCCTAATACTTATTCTCACCAATAAGTGATCTAATTTCATATATCACCAAATGGAATATCTAATATGACCATTATTTTCGTTTCTATTTTATTTTAAACTTCGTCGTTTAAGTATTTTAATTTTGACAATAATTTTATTTTGCATCTGAATAAGATTAATATCTTATTAAAACGAAAAATGAAAAAAAAAACAAGTTGAATTATTGCATTTGATTTTTGAAACCAAATTTTAATTAGGTTGGTTCAGATTTTTACAAAATAGAATCGAAGAAAATACATTTTTATTATATATTTTATTTGTATTTATTAAATTGATAAATCTCAGTATTTATTGGGACGTGGAAATTATTAAGGATGAATATATGATTTGATGATTTAAGTATTGTGATTTTGTTTTTTTTTTCTAAAAATATTTTAACGTTTGAAATTAAATGTTTACAAACAGTTGCTTTGAAATTAGGAAAACTACGACATTAAATGAGTGGAGTCGAGCTCAATACTATTGAGTTTCGCTTAGATTATTATTTAGGTGTTTGAGCTTGAGTTTTTGACATATTGTTCAAGCTCGGCTCGAGTTCGACTTATAAAATGCTCGATAAGCTTATTTTCAAGCTTGAGCTCGAATTCGATTATTTTAATATTCAATTAATTATTTTCGAGCTTGAAGTCGGCTTCATCTCGAACTCAAGCTCGTATAAATTTTTTATTTTAAAAAATTAGTTATTTTAGTTTAATTATCAACTAAAAACTTGATTGAAAGCTCAATATAAGGTTCGCGAACAAACGAACTAGAACATATTTGCAAATAGTTCGGTTTGGACTCGAGCTCGAGCTCGGCTCGATAAAATTATCGAACTCAAAACCGGGTTCGAGCTTAGCTCTTTTAATATAGAGTCAAGATCCGCACGAGCTTTTTTCGAACTAAACTTCGAATTGCTTTTTAGTAGTTATGTTCGTTTACGACTCTGGTCAAAACTTATCATTTATGATATACATTATGAATCGTTTGATTTTTTTTTTTTTTTTTTGAAGTGGTTCAATTGATTGAATAAGTGACATAGTGACTTTTTATGAGATCGATTTGAAGTTCATTTTTTAAAACCTTAAAAGTGATTATTATTGATATAAAATTAAATTATGACTATTATTTATTGTTTACATTAAACGATAAGGTTTACTATTATTTAAAACCTTAAAACCTCTGTTTCAATCTTGTAGTTTGAATTTCTATTGGCAAGATTAGTTTTAAATTTGGAACTACTCTGAAGATTATTGATATTGGTGACTATGATCTTTCTCAAAATTAAATTTCACAAATGCATACATTTCATAAATATTTAAATTAAGTAATTTATAAAAGTCAAATTAAAATTCACGAATTTATACATTTCATGAAATATAATAGTTATTAGTTACTAATATTTTGTTAACAAATATATATGTACAACAACATAATAATTCTAAAATTTTCTATTAAAAATATTAAATAAAGATCAAAGAATAATTATGAATGTCTTTTATCTTGATTTTTCATTGTTTAGGAAAGATGTGAAAAAATAATTTTAATGATTTTTTAAATGAAATATAGAGCAATATCTATTATGTTAATTATTTCAATATAATAATGATATAAAATTAAATTTATTGATTGAAATTCAATAAATAAATGTCATGACCATTATAAATAGTTATGATGTTTTATTTTAAGTGAGGTGAATGATTCAAATACTTATTATTAATGTTTTTTGATAATTTTCAAAAAAATTGATTAACAATTTATCAATTTTAGCCAGTTTTGATCGGTTCTAGCTAATTCGTTTGGAACCATTACTCTTATTATGATTTAATATAATCAGTTCGATTGTTTTGCTAGTTCGCGATGAAACCAATCAAACCGACCAATCTAGTCCAATTTCCAAGTCATTGTTTTAATGTTGCAACCACTAATGTCAGCTTCAAACTTATATCAATATTTAATTGTCAAAGGTGAAATTTAGGTACTCTGCAACTAGCTAGAACAGGAATGAGAGCGTTGCTTTCGAGACGATGGAGACTTAGACAATCGAAAAAGGGGCAAACTCATTATAGGGATTCACATGAGTATTCACAAACATCGGAAGTAGCTTCACCTCTTATTTGCCGCGCATGACCAAAAAATAACAAAGATCAGGACAAATTTAGGAATCCGACATAATCAATTATCTTTGCAGGAAAGCTCAGACTTGAAGGTATCAGATGTTTTGCTTAAACTGGTCAGCAAATGAACAATCAAATATAAAAATGTTCTGGGACTTGGGATGGGGAAAGATAAGCCAACAATCGGAAGCTTTTGAATACTCTTGAATACAATTGTACAACATTTATAATATGATAGCATCCAACGTATATAGATCAATTTAAAAATTAATATGTATTAATCATACAAAATAGCGAAAAAGATCGTAAAAGACAAATAATAGACACCAACATAAAAATATTAAATTTTAGTCATTTTGAATGTGAATTACCATATAAATACTCTTTAATTAAATTTAATTGTACAAATGGTATGAAAGATATGAATAATATTCATTTATACGATTAATACGTACGTACAATTTAATATAACTGAATAACACATATGAATGATACGATTCAATGCGATTCATACTATTCATACTCA
This sequence comes from Leonotis leonurus, assembly GCA_026898415.1. NCBI lineage: Eukaryota > Viridiplantae > Streptophyta > Magnoliopsida > Lamiales > Lamiaceae > Leonotis > Leonotis leonurus. The sequence goes on along the minus strand of JAPKLX010000051.1, from coordinate 984,436 downwards.
TAAATGTAAAAAATTATTATAAGAATATTTTAGTACAAAAAATTTGTAAATGACTAAAATTTAAATATTATTATGAAGGTGACTATTATTTGTCTTTTATAATCTTTTTTGGCTATTTTGTACTTTCTCTGTCTCATTTTGACCAAAAAGTCACATATTTGATTAAAGTGAGACTAATGAAGTAGGACGGAAGGAGTATAATATTAATATCCCTTAATATAATTTATTGGGAAAAGGGTCATATAAGCCCTTAATGTTTATCCATATGTACAACTAAGTCCTTCATGTTTTTTAGGTACAAATACATCCTTCATGTTTTATTATTGATATTTAAACCTTCTTTAACTTTAATTATGAAAGTGTATCAACCTACTCTAAGTCAATATTGCGGAAGCTAAAGTAGAAAGACACGATATAATTTTTGCGTAGGTTATCAATTAATAACCTACATGGAGCCCTTACGCCCAAAAAGAATAATCAAAATAAGTGTTGAGCTATTACAATGTTGAGCACAACAATAACCACAACACTATTACTAAAAATACTAAATGTATGTTCTTACGAGTTAAGAAACATACAGAATTAAAACTACGAACTTAATCTGCAAAAGTGTCTATCTAACGTCCCTTTACTAAATGAATGACTCTAGTATTTATAGATAGACTACATGGGCTTGGATCCATGAATATAGTAACTGCTGGCCCATGTTTTCCATAATTCTCGCAGTCAGTTGTTACACTCCGCACATCTGCCTGGAATTGTGGAACTAACTTAGTCTGTTGTTGACTCCTGAATTTGTGGAACAGAATTCCACCAGCATGAATATCTCAACTGCAACCACTTCAGTTGGTTGTTGACTCCTGGATTTGTGGAACAGAATTTCACTAGCATGAATATCTCAACTGCATGGCTCAAGACTTGGTCTTCCCTCTAGTCTTCGTGCGTCCTTCAAGTCTTCGTGCATCTTTCAAGAATGCCAAGTCATCCTTCCACGTGGCTGTCGAGTTGGACGTTGAGTCAACACCGGTTGTTATGTTGCGTCAGAAGCTAAGTCAACATTCTGCCTAGCACGACTTGGTCTTTACTCCAGCCTACATGTGATGTTTCAACGTTGCCAAGTCAGCACTCCACGTGCCTGCTGAGCTGGGTGTCAAGGCATCACCACTTGTCATGCTGAGCTGGATACTATGTCACCATTCCACGTCATGCTGAGCTGGAGTCA
>JAPKLX010000051.1:823506-983204 GCA_026898415.1 Leonotis leonurus | reverse complement strand
GAGCTGGATACTATGTCACCATTCCACGTCATGCTGAGCTGGAGTCACAGTCAACATTCATGTGAAGAACACAAAAACACAAATGTTAGGTCAACACTTCAGATAACATCAAGACTTAAAAACCTAACAAATTATACAAATGGATAATTTATCACTATAACAAACTATAAAATATTATTGGTTTTCAACTTTAAAATTCAAAGTTTATTTTATATTTAATTTATGTATTTTAAAATATAAATTATCACAAAAATAACTCTTTATACTATAAGAAATAAAATTAAAATAGATAAAACCGTTCTAAAATTTTGAAAGTGTAACTGGACTATCATCAACATTCAATTCGGAGTCGAACTGTTGAGTACACATAATTACTTAAATATAAATCAAGTGAGAGTTAAACTAATAATTTGATTTAACTTGATACACATAATTACTTAAATATAATAAATTAAATAGATCTTAAATTCCAATAATAATATTAAATTATTCATATTATGTTGATTATATATAAATATAAATATATATATATATATAATGGTTGAAATATTTTTATTATTAAAAAATATATTATTTCAGTGTAGTATGGAGATTCTTTTTAATTTGTACTTTAATTATGGTGGAACTTAGAAAAACAACAATGGAAAGCTTGAGTACGATGGTGGCGAAGTGGACATCGTGCGTGATTTTGATCTTGATTATTTGTGTTATTTTGATATAAAAGAAAGATATGTGAAACACTTAAGTTTAAGTGTAGTGAAGAATATATTTGATGCACTAATAAATTATCCATTTATATAATTAAAGTTAAAGAGGATCTAAATATCAATAATATTAAACATAAAAGGTATATTTGTACCAAAAAAATATGAGGGTCTTAGTTATACTTGCTGATAAACATTAATACTTATTTGACCCTTTTTCCCATAATTTATTTGCAAACTCGTTCTAGATTAACCAATTTTAGTATGAACTTATTAATCAATTATGTTCGTGATTAGTGAAAAACACAATAGGAAAAGTGAAGATATTTTAGTGGGCTGCTAATATAAATAAAACTTGTCAATAACGTCCGAGTACGAATCTTTATCCAAAGGTGCTTTACTCACATGATCAATAAAATTATTTACACTATATTTTATTCTTGATATAGTAATTCCAAAGAAGGGTGTCGTAGGATTAGATTTGGGCCACAAATAAAACTAGAGAAGAATAGAAAAGCTCCCACATTGCTGCAAGAAAGCGAGTTGAGAGACCATAGGCTCCTTGAATTAATTCATTTTCTTGAAATCGTTTATTTTTCAAGATTGTGATCTTTCTGCTTTCATCATATCTCAGTTCTTATGCATAATCTACCACATTTCATGGTAAGTTGTTGGTCATTGTTTCGAATATTCTACTCACTTCATTTTTCTCAAGTTGTGTTTGTCCCTTTCTTTTCTGAAATTTGTGAGTTGGATTGTTGGATTCTGAGATTGTATGACATGTGTACTTTTACACTCTCTCCTTTCTGATTCTGAGGTTGGGAAAGAGAGATAAACTGATGAAGGTAGGATTTTTCATGATGCTTTGGATGTGACTCTCAGTAGAAACTTCTCATTTCTTGTCGCTCAATATTCCCCTTTTCTTGTAAAAGTATATTCTAGGATCTCACAGTTGAAAGATTAGTTCTGTTTGATTTGATTAAGCTCTGTTTCAATCTTGTAGTTTGAATTTCTATTGACAAGATTAGTTTTAAATCTGGAACTACTCTGAAGATTATTGATATTGGTGACTATGATCTTTCTCATCTTGCTGAGTCAAAGATTTAACTACAATTTGGTTACATCAACCTCATTTTCCGCTTACAGATGTAATTATTTGCAAGAATTAGTCAGTTTTTAGTTTGTGTTTAAGTGTGTGTTTTTCTTAATTCCTTTTCTCTGTGGGGGTTTCATAAAATTAGTTTCTATCAAGATGGTAGGAACAACTATTGAGATTTTCACTTGCTTGTGCACAGCATGTTTACTCAATCAATTGGGTTTTTAGTGCTATTTTTTGTGGCTCCATATTATTTCTAATAATAATTGTAAGGAAGAACTATGTATGTATCATGGGTACCTTGTTACTAGCTTATAAAATTAATCTACTTTTTCATTGTTAATTGGTTATTTTGTTTATTCAGATCAGGCGTTCCTCATCTCATTCGTCTGTGCTCATTTATGTGTATGAAGAAATCTTGTGAAAGTTAAGTGAGTGAGAATGGAGAGTTCTTACGAATTTCATAGCAATGGTAATCTGACCGATCCAAGCCTACAGATTGTCCGGCATCCCTTGTACCAATCGTCTTCAGGAAGGTTCTCGCTGTATTGGTTCATTGCACGAGTGTTCTATGTTAGGATAAGCAATTTTGTGGTCGATGATACGACCCCGGAATGCCTAACCCTCAACCACATTCCAGTTTGCCCTGACACGGTTCTTGAAGTGAACGGGACGAGATATTCATTGGAATCACCACAAGGCATCTCGTGTATTCTTAGACGTGACAGAGTTGATAAGAAATCAGAGGAGGCTACATTTGTCAGTACGGCCAATATAAGATTTACAGGAAGTGTAAAATTTGAGGTTTTCCACAAGGAGGATCTTGTGATCTCCGGGGTTTTAGAAATGTCGGGTAGCAACGGATGTGTTGGGGAATCGCACAATGCAGCAAGAAAGTGGAGTATGAATTGTGAATCTGTGATTAGTGCTGGCACTGGATTTCTTAGGGGGAAACAAGTAAGGGGATCTGAATCTTCATCGCCTGCAATTGAAGTTTACGTAGCAGGTACCTCCTCTGGGACTCCGGTCATATTAACCAAGAGCGTGCAGCTTAATCACCAAAAAAAACATAGCAAGGGCGTGCTAGATTCAACTCCAGAGTACGATGCTTCTGTATCTTGTGAAGATTTTGCATCTGGGCATGATCTGCAGGTAATAATAACCATTTAGGCCTTTTCATTTTCATTATTTTATACAGTGGCTGTTCTAGTTCGTATTTTGGTAGGCCATTAGACAATTTTCATTACCTATGATTAAATAATTATGCATATCATGTTCACCTCATAGCTTCTTATCGATATTACTGTAAAAAAAAACAAAAAATAGAGTAAAGCCAGTGTTTGTGGTTGATTATTGTTTCTTCAGAGACCATCGAGCCGGATTAAGGTGCTTCGACTAATAATTGGTGACTGATCACGCTTCATCTTAGTGTAGCTGCTTTCTATGCACAAATTTCGATTTCGAACTGCCTAGAATGAAGTATTCAAGCATGGGTGCCTTTGACTTGAGTTTGGTTAATCTTATCCTCCACTAGGGCTGTTTGCCTGTTTCCTCTAGTGAAACATATTTCGTCAAGACAAAAGGCCCGCCTTTGTAAAATCTTATCCCCAACATGCCTTAGGTATGGGCAGGAGGAACATACATTAAAAAGATAGGATGTGCATCTTTTTGGCTGCTAAAAGCGCTCACACACGCATGGCCCTTTGTCGGATTTACTAGGCAGGTCACCCTCAACTCCGGTTCCATCATGTCACTTTTGCATTTGAAATTTTTTCTTTTCGATTATTGAACAATTAAAATTAAACCTGAACTAGCATTGGTGGGATCTAGACATCAACCACTAGGCCAACACACAATTGAAAATTTTCCATTTAAACTTCTCAAGGCTAATCATTTTCATGGTATTGGCACATGTTATACATGTTTTGTTGGCTCTCGTTGACAGCTTAATTCTCATAATTATAGATGCTACGATTATGATTTTAATGATTAATAGTGGGTAGCTTGGTAATACTACCTGTCTTCCTTTGAATACAACCTAGTAACCTAATTTTCTGTAATCAAAATGTAGATTGGTAATGTACTATCTGTCTTCCTTTGAATACAACCTGTCTTCCTTGTTGGCCTCTTCAGGTGGCAGAATACAACCGATATAAACAAGAGAGTGATCAAGACCATGACTTATTTTGGAGACAGACGGATTATATTGAAGGAGAAGATGGGGAGCTTTCATGGTTCAATGAGGGGGTGCGAGTGGGAGTCGGAATCGGGCTTGGGATATGTCTCGGTGTTGGGGTGGGAGTCGGGTTGCTGGTTAGTACTTACCATAACACTGCCCGGACGTTCAAGAGGCGGCTTTTATAGTTGGTAAGAGGGGAGAAACAATATAAGGTTGTGCATTTTGTGTTCTTGAAGTTTTTTTTAAATGAGTTTTGTTTGATATGTTTTACTGAAAAGACAATGTTGATGACTTTTGATGTTTATAGAAAGAGGGATAGAAAACAGTTTCAACATATGGTGGGAGGTTTTACACTTTTACTCATTATTATGTAAATAACTTGTTTTGTCTGTTCATATCCAGTGAGTGTATTTCTGTTCATTTACATCAGTTTTTTATTAGTGTTACTTTTGTAATCTGTGAGACAGCAAATGTGCCAACTATCAGATATTGAACCATTCAATTTGTTGGAATGTTATTTTTGGGGTATTCATCTATTGTGATTTGCTCTATTTTCTCCATTGAATTTGCAATTAGTAATTTATCTCCATTCAATTTGCAGTTGGGGTAACGTGTGTGAGACTGAAATCGCATTTTCTGTGTTAGTTATTTTAATGCATCATATTTACTATTTTATTGTATTATATGATAATGTAATTCTATAATTAGCAATGTATTTTACGCATAAACTCAAACTAGTGTCGTGACTGTGCGATGCACGGTATGAAAAAGTGAAAATTTATTTTATTAAAAATAAAAAAGTATAAAAACAACAATCATAATTATTTTTTTGAGAGACAAACAATCATAATTATTATACCAAAAAACTAATATTGTGGTACTTGTGCGGTGCACGGTATGTAATTTATTACAATTTTGGTATTAATATTTCAGGTACATACCGATTTAAGTTAAAAATTACAATTTTACAAGTTATTATGATCACATAATTATTATAGTTTTATATGAATTAGTGTTACTTGTGTTCGATAGAGTTAAACCATTTAAAATTTATTTTTGAAAACTGAATAGTACTCGAAACTAATCATCATGTTTTTGGAATCACTTCCGAGTTTGTACACCAAAGTTGACATTAAACATATGAATATCAATTGAGTCATTTCGTTAAGCTTCATGTTAACCCACTCAAATTATCATTTTATTTGTTTTAGATTCACTTCAATTTTAATTAACTCAAATTCTCACTATAACTTTTTTTTTCAATAATAAATTATTTGATATTTGTAATAAAAAAATTGATACTAAAATTCTTTTCATTTTTTATTAAATCTTATTTAAAATAATTAACAACACAACATATATTAAGAAAACTAAATTTACTCAAACTCTTTCAATTTTCAACTTTATTCAATCATATCTATGTGGATTTTGTAATTATCTATAAATGAGATTTTATAACAAATACTAACTAAATTTAAGTATTTTATTTATTCATAAATATTTATTATAATTTAAAATATAATAATTAAAATACATTAAAATTAAATCAACTCAATTGAAAATCAAACCATAATACAAAAGAAAAGTTCAACCTAAAAACTTTAATTCGCAGAATATTTAAAACCAGCTCAAATCATAAAACATCAATTATTTAATTTAATTTATTGCATAAGTTCAATTTTTTAATCACACCTAATATCAATAAACAATATATATATTTATATATATATGAGAATATATAAAAATAATAGAATACAATAATTTAATAATTAAAGGAGTTGACTAATTATCACTATTAATTGATAATTAACACTAATCCTTAATTAAGATGATTTAAATAATATTAAATAGTAACATATAAATTAGTTCATATATTTATTAATCTATAACATATAAGTACAAAATCAAAATTAAACTTGAACCTCCAAAATTAATCTATAATAATAGCTAATTATATATATTTATGAAAATTAAAATTTGAAAGATTAAAAAATTATTTATCATTATAATAAATTAAAATAATATATCTAACTTATATAATAATATTTAATATATTGTTTTGATATATTATAATTAATAAGTACATCGATTTTAGTCTATATAGTTTATGTACATATAATACCAATCTTATAATTATGCATGTGTAAAACTTATTTTTATTTATTTTAGTCAAAATTAGAATAATATATACATGTACGGCCCAAGTGCTATGCACGTGTAAAACTTATTTTTATTTATGTATATTAATATTTTCAAAATATTTTATATAATTATGTTTTTATAAATAATAATAATAATAATAAATAAGTTTCTAAAATTTTTATATAATACTCCCTCCGTCCATTAAATACTTTGATCTGATACATGTTTTAATGTAGTTCTTTTGAATTTAATGATGATATGTAGTGAGTAAAATTTGAGTCTGGCTTGATATATTACTACATCTGTCACATTATTTTTGGCTCCAAAAGTCAATATTACACTCACAGTTTTGGTCAAATGGAGCCCACAATACTGGAATAGATGTAGTATTTTAAATTGTGTTGTGTGAAGTTAGTGGAATTTGGATCTCACTTAACGTTTTATTTTAAATTGAGTTGTGTGTAGTTACTGTAGTTGGTCCACTTACTATAAATGAAAAATTTTAAGTGGAAAGAAATTTTGTGGACAGACAAAAATAGTAAAATGAAAAGAAGTATCGTGAACGGAGGGAGTATGATTAGTAATTACGAAATTTGTAAAATATGACATTACAGAGAATATTTGTACTTTTTTACAAAGTAGTATAATTTTACTTAATCTTTTACATCCAATTTCAAATATTGCAAATCATTATACTTTTTAAGAGGAGTTTGATATGGAGGAATATCAGCATGACTTGTGGTAAAAACCATTAAATAATTATGAAATATTAGAGGACATTTATAATACGTTCCCACCAGATAAAGAGAATAAAATATATCCAAATTTATGAGATCCGTCCCGCAAAGCTCATTCAGGAATAATTTTTCTGCTTTATTTAGAGGGGACCAACTCTGAACAAAGAAATCAGCTAAAGCATTTAAGTATTTTTATAAGATGATTATATAAGACCCGATGAGAAGGTCTGACTCTTTTGTGGGTCTGCAACTCTGTTTGAACGAGGATTGTATTGTAAGCAGGGACTGACACATGTCAGGTTGTGTTTCACATTTGTATTGGAAATGTGTTACTCGGATGAAAGAGACTATAACCTTTATGTGGTCCCTTAATGACGTGGAACTATGTGATTGGAGAGGATTTCTAACAACTTGTACCATGAATCCGATGTTGTATCATGGTAATATTACCTTCATACCCTTTATATCTTCATACTATATATACCCCATTCATTTTCTTTCTTAAGGTCGGTTACAACATTCTCTACTTCATACACTTGCAACATATAAACTGTTCTCCAATCTATAAAACACTAACTTGAGCGTTGGAGTGTCTTACCGGAGAACTCCAACCGTTCTCCAGCCTTGTTTTGCAGGTTCCGACCTGTGAAATCAAGACTTAGCTGCTCGCAATAACATTTTGGTTCTATAAAAGAGGTATGATCTCCAAACTTCTTGGAGCTTTTCATACTCCTTTCTTATTTATTTGTTGTGGATTAATCTCTAATCCAACAATTGACGCCGTTTGTGGGAAACTTGGCCAAGAAGAGGAGGCGAATTCCCTCTTCTTGATGTGTTGTTCCTTGGCTGAAATCATAAGAAAAATGGCTCGCAGAGCTAAGCAGAATCATGGCGATGAAGCCAAGAGATAAAATAAATCATGGCGATGAAGCCAAGTGCGAGATTATTGACATTGAATTCATAAAAATCGTGGCGATGAAGTCTCACGTTTAAGTAAAATATAGGCGATGAAGTCAAAAGTTCCAAAGTATTCTCTCTCTTACATGTGTTTCTCTATTTTCTTCACCCAGAGGTTTCATAAGTTTATATTTCTATCTTCAAGGATGAGAATTAGACCGGTGGCTCCTTTGTGCCTTAACGCTAGACTAGTCAGACCTTATAAGACCTAACACCAATAGGCAAAGGTCTGAAACTCTCTGCGGAAGTCCTGGCAACTCCGGGCACCCCTTGCAGACCTCGTAAAAAATGATGCTCACTGTTGATTTTACGAGGTCTGTGCTGTTATAATGTTAAGTCCTAAAAGTTTTTTAAGATTGCTGATCCATCTAAAAATATCTTTCAGAGGAGAGAGAGAAGAGATCTTGGAGGATGGCGAAACCATTGGGAGGCGATATATAGATTCCTCATCCAGAGGAGAGTGTAACTAAGGAGAACATGCCTGACGCATGGGCTCTGCAAATAGCAGCACTGGTAAACCAGAGCTTAGTAAAGACATGAATAATTCCTGACACTCTTAGTAGTCGTTTGGAACTCCAAAAGCACAGAGAGCAAGAGCAAAAAGAGTATTTGATAATTAACAAGGAGAAAACTACAGAGGTCGAAGAAAGCTATGATCCGACCTATAAACCTCTTACTGATTCGATCGTCAGTTTAGAAACACGGCGTACCATGATAGAGAAACAACAGAAGTTGGAAAAACAAGATGCACTGATAGATGTGATGAGAAGGGAAATCAAAGAATTGAGGGATAAAACTCTGGTGGCATTGGAAGGTTCAAAACAAAATTCTCAATTCGAACATTCTGTTTCAGAGAAGTTGCTTCCTTCAGCAAAGAGGAATCACAAACACATGCAATTGGTTCCCTCGTCAGAGGTGTATAAGTCCTTTCAGCTCTATTTGTTTTCTCAAAAGGTCTGCGTGTTTCAGAGCTAAACCTCTTTTTATCTTCCAACTTTATCCTCTCATCTAGGACTCTTACTTTTTCCTCTGACCTCTTATCCCTCTTGGGATATATCTGCTCTGATCTTTGGAAACTCGGGCATCCTCTAAGTGTATGTACTTTTCGGTCCGAGCCAATAAATCCTCGAAGTCTCGTGGTGGCTATCCGACGAGACTTCGAGGATTTATTGGACAGTCTAGTCGATGATTTATTCCCATTAAAATAGAGAAAGGGCTATCACAGTTGGATCCTTTGTAGTATAAAGCTCACAGCCTAGACAAACTTGGACAGTCTAGTCGGTTAAGGGTGCGTATCATTTGATACGAGAGTTGACCTTAGCTCACAGAATGATATCGGTATGTATGAGCTAATACAAATGTTTTGCATATACATATTGAGAGGTTTCACAGTGAGATAAGTTCTACGTGTTGTTGCTTAGAACGAGGTCTCGAAAATTAATTATTTCTTAATCTGTGACGATGACATTAGTATATGCAGCTGATTAGACGCTACTTTGATTCATCTACGCTTGCGGATTTTTCGGAACTCTAAATAGTGATGTCTTGGGCAGTAGTGATTGGCTTAGCTAAAAGTGCTTGATTGTTAGTCGAACAGAATCGCGTCTCGATTAACACGAGTTGATTAAATCTTCTTGAGGCGTTTAGAAATGTTTACTACATAAGAAACTCGGTCGGTTGGAATTTATTCCATATGTAATAATTAAGGTCTGTACCGGATCACTTGCGAATAAATACATTAATTAATTATGAATTGTTAGCGAACTCAATTAATTAATGGATTTAGTAAATCTTAAACGCAAGAAATAATTAATGACAAAAGGGTTACATCTGTAATTTGGATGGATTAAGATGAGTTCAATATTTATCCTATAGTGGAGTCGATAAATATTTATAATGGAATTACACTTTATTACATTTCTATAGAGTAATTAATTTGAAGTTAAATTAACTTGAATTAATTAACTTAAGTCTAAGTTGGACCAAACAATTAATTAAATTTAATTGAGCCCAAAAGTGACTTGTAAATTAATTTAATTAAGTTATGAATTTGACTAAGTCAAATTAATTTTGAATTATTCAAAATTCAAATTTGAATAATAGATGGAATTGTAGAGAGATAAAAGTGGGATATTAGTTCTATTATTTGAGGTCTTATTGTCACGACCCGCCTACTTAACTATTGTATTAGCTATGTAAACGGATCGCGACTACGTGAACTGGAGGAACGAACTTGACCCGGATCAAAAAGGTTGAATGACAATTAAGTAATGCAACATCAAAGGTACAATATACAGTTTAACGAACCAAAAGGGGAGAATCGGGGTAAAAAGGATATAGACTTTCATAAAAATTTGGACAGCATCTCCTTTGCATATAGGTCAATTCCGGACAAACAGAAAACCCACCGCAGGACATAATAAGTCATCACATATATCACAAATAGTTAGGAACATCCAAAACCAACAGGAGATGATATGTACGATATCAAGTTTCAACGACAACAAGTTGAATAATTTCAGGTTTCTAAACATAATCAACCAAAGATAGTGAGTCAGCAACTACTATACATGACCAACATTTCAAAAGATAATTCAGAGTTTTGGCAACAGATAGGGTGGTTGAGAATTATGTGTGACGACATAACCTTGGGGCAACTAGATATACATATTAACAAGCAAAAGGAAAGCCCGAATCAGCATCTCTCACCATCGCCAACTCCGCTGCTCAACCTGCACATTTAAAAATATATGCAGGGCATGAGTACTATATGTACTCAGTGGGCACATTGCCAAAAACATTTAAAACATACTTTTATGACTTATCAACTGAAGCAATACACAGGGTTTTAAATTTTTAAAAGAAATAACCTGTGTATGTTTTCTAAAAAAAAACTTTTTCATGCTCATGCTATATCTTAATCTAATCATGACTTGTGTCTGCAGACAAATCATCCAAATATACCATATCTATGCACTCTTGTGTTGAAAGGTATGCCTCCCCTTCAACACTATGACCGGCCAACCCGCTCGATGACTCATGGTCATAAATGTGTACACAAACCCTTACTGGCAGCTCGTCCAGCATAGGGCCGACGCCGTAATTCTCTCGTTGATAGGCATCATGCAACGTGTTTAAAACAGGCAAGTCACAAAATCTTTCAAATAATATGCATATCAAAATATAATAGTATGCACATTTTAGTTAAGAAATGCCCACCTCACTAACTGCTTAGCCTTAAAATCTCAGTTCTTCTTCCTTCAGCTCTGTTCCCTTTCTCTCTACTCCACTTGCACCTTAAATATATAAATATGGAGTATATTAGAAAAAATATTATTTCACTACTTCTCAATTATACTTACTTAAATATAGTCTATCATCTCAACTTGGGTTACTAGGGGTTTTGACCTTCTCTCGGGTCATTGCATCCTTAACTGATTTAATTACTCTTAACTTTATAAATATACTCAATTATGTATTTTAAGCTTATTTATCCACAAGAACTTCACTAATACTTTCAAATCTCTAATCTTCCTTCATCATATTTCAAAATCATAATTTATCACAATTTAAAATACAAAAGTATGATGAAAGAGGATTATTTACCTTCAATTTACTAATCTTTATAGTTGATGTAGCTTGAGATCACACTAATATGCTTGAGAGGAGAAAAACTTTTTTGGTATGGAGATGATGATGATTTTCGAAAATCTTAGGGAGGAAGAGGAAAAAATATTTTGTTGATGTTTATCATGAATAGTACAACTAGATTTCTTTTATATATAATAATTAATTTTATTTAGATTTAATTAATTAAGTGATTATTCATCACTTTTTACCACATTCTAGAATTTTGAAGAATTATCATTTATTTTATTTTATTATATTATGATTATCCCATAATATGCCAACATTTCCTTTAAATCATGCTTAAAGTGAAAGAATATGTAGAAATAAGATGAATTAGTTGGAGATATGGCCTTAGTGTTTGAGTTTAAATTTATGTTAATAATTGTGATGCTATGCTTAAATTAAGTTTATATTCATGTAATTAAGCATGTTTAAACATAAGATTAGAAAGAAATTTAGTGAAAATCAAAATATGGAAATTTATGAAATTTTTGAAAAATTAAGAAATAAAGAGCTATGGAGATTTTATTTTATTTGCCTCTAATAACTTGATATATGATCTCTATGAAGCATAATAAGTGATATATAAATTATTTAGATTTTTCCAAGTTCATATGTAAAAGTTGGAAAGAGTTAGTTTGTGAGATCATGTGATATATGGTGTTTAAGACATTATATGTTTAATCTTCCTTAAATATTAGGAAGAGAAATTGAAGAATATGTAGTAAAAGATGTCATTGAAAAGACGATATGTTAGAACATAAAGAAGTGACGTAATAACATAGATATGATAAGTGATTAATATAATGTTAAGATAGAAGGATGCAATAGCCGAAAAACTTATAGTTATAATAGTTGGTAATCAAGTAAATTACAAGAAGAAGAATGAGATTATGAATTGATGATTCCATAGAAAAGAGTATGGTTTCTTATTCTTAAATGTTTTACTAATGTAAGGTTCAGCTGAGAAAGGAAAAGAAGAAAAGAAAGAAAGAGACGAAGGCTTGGATTAAATAGATTAAACCATCCAGGTGGGCTTTCGAACTAAAGAATTATTTATGTTGATATGTTGTTATGTTTAAAGAAGTTTGACTTGCTTGTTTTGAGCATGCTGCATTTTACCTATCTACAAGAGAATTACGATATCGGCCCTATGTCGGACGAGCTGCCGGTAAGGGTTTGTGTACACATTGGACCGTGAGTCAGCGAGCGGGTTGGCCGGTCAGAGTGTTTGAGAGGGAGGCCTACCTCTCAACACAAGAGTGTAGATATGGTATTACAGATTTGAGATAAATGTCTGCAGACACATGACATGCATATTCCGTTTTTATTGTTTTCAAAAAGAAAAGATATATGTTTTAAGAAGCGTATGCAGGTTATTTCTTAAAAACCCTGTATATGCTAAAGTTGGCAAGTCAACAATATAGCTCTAAGAGCAAGTTTTAAATGTTTTTGGCATGTGTCCACTGAGTGCTTTATGTACTCATGCCCTGCATGTATTTCTAAACGTGCATGTTGAGTTTGGAGATGGCAATTGAGCTGAACACTGTAGTTTATTTTTGACATGTAAATATTGAGTGAGATTATGGTCATCTTGTTAAACCTTGTTGAAACATACTTTGTAAGCCCCGAGTTATATGTCGTCATACATATAGCTCATCCACTCTTCCCGTTGCGGAACTCCGTTTCCTTTTGTTGTTAATCTGAATGTTTGGTGCCATTATGTTTGGTTAGCTTATGAAATCCATGTTGGCATTTTCCTTTGTGAATCATCGTGTTCAACCCTTTTTCCTTATTGTTTGAGTTTTACCTTTGGTAAATTGAAACATGAGTTCATAAATTGTTTGAGTTTTGTTTTCACTAGAAACAGGGCAGCGTGTTGGAACCCCTTTTTCATTCATCTCGTCTGTCCAAATTCATGAAAAATTGATACCATTTTAAAGATATTTTCGATACCTTTCTAACGGTTCCTTCGGATCTCAATTCGGAGTCCGAATGAGTAAGTTATGATCCTTTGAAGTTAGGGTGTCAAATCTGCCCTGATCCTGCGAAATTCCTGATTCAATTTATCCCTGAGATTTAATTTTATTTCCAAGAGTTTCTTAGTTGGCCGAGTCATGGTCTAATTACTTAACTAAGATAGGGTTAAGAAATTGGGCTGTGACACTTATCCATTCACCTTTGAAGCTCTAACCTAACCCAACATATCTATATAAAAGGAGGAGATAATGCACAAAATTTTGACGCTCCATAGCTTAAAAACATCGTGCACTTTGAGAGATTTTATCTCTCAATTTTTTCAAATATTTAATTAAGAGCATTCTAAGTTCTAATTTTTCGTTCTTATGCTCTCTTAAATACTTGATAAATTATTGCCCACACAATAATCAAATAGTAGATTGAGAATAGGTTAGAGGTTTTCAAGGTTGCATCGAATGAGATCGAGGAAGGAGATCCATTGATGAGGATTGTTGTTCGTTGCTGACGACTCAATTCGTCTCTCCGCAAGCGAAGGACTAGCTAAGGAGAAGATATATCCGCAATTAATTCTCCTATGTGGTATTATGTGTTAATAATTAATTATTTATATAATTTATTAAACATGTGGATCCTGCGCATTTATGAGCCTCTCATACGAGTTCTATCAAAAATAGTATATGTAATAATAACATTGTGAATGAGCTTACTAAGTGATGAATTAAATTGAAGGAAAGAAAGTCATTCAACTTTCATATAAATTTCAACTATCAAGTTTTCTTATAAAGGGGAGAGTAGGACTTTAAACGTGTTTGAATAAGTTAATAAGAAATGAAAAGGATACTCAAACTTAAGTTCCTCATTGAAGGATCATTTCAGGAAGAGAGTACTTCAACCGAAAATCTTTAATAGTGTTGGAAAATTAATTTTGAACTTGTCGAGTTCTTAATTAATTTGACGGTTGTATATTTAATTCTTTGAGAATTAAATGGTTGATGATTATTTCACGCTTCAAGTAGATAATTGTAGCATTTTTTATTACTCAAAATTAATTTTTTGAGTGAGTGAAAATTATATACCAAAAGTATATAATGTGTAATGGACTTTTAATAATAACTTTGGACCAACTCATTTATATTTTGGATCACAGTTTGGTGATTATTAAAAGTTAATGGGCTGATTGAAAATTGCATAATTTCAATCAAGTTTGGCAGCCACTTTGCATGGGGATGCATTGCTACATGCACGTATTGTTATGGTTGTGGTTGAATACCAAAAGTTGGTTGTTAATATTCTAGTGAATTAATAGTATATCATAAAGTCGTGGCCTTTGGTTGCCGTGGATGTTGAACCGCTTGATGATGATGAAAAATCATTAAGAGAACTAAATATTTCCTCTCATTGTGTGGTGGCTATATAAAGGGTGCTTGAAGAGGATTCCTACACACCAAACTTTCACTCTCTTCTCTTCTAGAGTTCATCTCGTACTAGTTTATAGGAGTTTTATTTGTTGGCTCGGTTCTTTCCCTCGTTAAGTTCATCGGGACCTTTAGAGTTTGTGGTGTTACTACTCTAAAAGATAAAGTCGTTTTATTTTTGAGGACGATACGTCGAACCGTGAGCACTAGCCGGGGAGTATCTCGTCTTGCGGAAAGAGAGCTTTCCTCGACTAGACTTTAGTTACTTTAATTATAGTGTTGTTATCTCCAAGCAATGTAATATCCGGTTTCTCGATTTTTAATAAAATCTTTATTTTATTATTACAAATAGAAAGTAAAGTATCGTCGATAACATGTGGGTTTCCTTATTGAACGATATCTTGGGTTAATGAGCACGAATTATGAATGCATGAACTGTTATGTATATTAAATATTTATGATAAGAATATGACTTATTGTGTTGCCTTCAACGAGGAGTGTCGGTGAATCCGAACTCAATACGTTTCATGGGAATTTCCATTGGGATGATGCCAACAATTGTGCCTTGGTGCTTTCGATCGGCCCAGGGTTATGCACATAGTCTAGCTTCGTGAACTCGGCCGGATTCCCTTGCTAGTAAGTAAGTGTTACTTGGGATAATTATTACCCTTGTAGCGAGAATGAGACACATAAGTGTAAGTATGAACCTAAATGTATGTACATAATGCATAAGTCGTTAATGAATGAAATTTGTTTTTTACCGATAACTCGTGTTATGAAATCCACTGTGTACAATAGTACTCAGCCCAAATACCTTTTCAAATATTTTCCAGGTTAATACAAAATAATGGAGTTGGCCATGCGGTGGGCCCGTCCATATATATTTCTGAGTAACCTTTGTCTGAATGCCTCCTTATTGAGAACAATATGTTATACACTCTTTTTGTTGTACGAATTAGAATAAATCTCGTTACTTTTCATCTTTGAACCATGTAAATGTTAACTCTTACGTGTATCTTTCATGAATCAATGTCCTCATACATTGGTTCGTGGGTAATCAGCGTGCCAAGCTCCTGGCCTCTTTGGTTCTTAATTAAGATGTTATTTCTGAATCTCCTTTATTTACATATTTAATTGTTAATTCGCATATGCCCTTTGTCTTTGTCGGTGCATTACATAATATGAATAATGTTTAATAATTTATTTGGTAGATAACATAAAAAAGTACTCCCTCCGTCCCACTAAGCTTGACACACTTTCCTTATTGAGACGTCCTACTAAGCTTGACACATTCCAAAAATAGTAAAATTTATCTTTTCAAAAAGGTGTGGACCCTACAACCTTTATTACTTTTACACTCTTCTTAATAACTGTGTCGGAAAAAAAATATCAAACTTAGTGAGACGGAAGGAGTATAATAACTTAGTAATTCGTTTGATAGAATAGTTAAAAAGTAAAGATAACTTAATAATTTTATATCTTTTTTAGTAGATAGAATAGAAAAGTAGATAATTAATCTTATTTATGTAAAAGAGGGTTACATGCTATAATGTTCTAACTTCTAACCCATTTCCCTTCATATTTTGAAATTGAATAACGAGGGAAGAAAATTCAATTCCATGCATCCATTTTGAAATCCATTTGCGTAAAACTTATTCGGCTGAAATCGGATAACTTCAACTGAAGAAGAAGGTATGAATTCTTTTATGAAAATATATAGGTTAAGAAATAGTTAATTTCGTTGAGGGTTTTTCTGGAGTTATCACTATTCAATTTGTACCAATTTTTTTTGAGGGTGCTATTATTGCTACAAGAAAGTTAGCAACGTTATATTACCAAAACAAAGGTGGTAAATATAAAAATAAAAATAATTATTTTATATACATTTTAAAAAGGATTAATGAGTTAAACTACTTACCTTCTCTGATTTATTGTTCTTGGCCATTTGATAAAAAAATACTTACAATTTTTATTAAAAGGATCAAAATTGTTGAAACGGAGGAAGTATTTTTATAAAATAAATATAAATAATACTTATTTATAAATAAAAAAATATTGACAATATGATAAATTTCTTGATGTGCTCGTATAATCTAAATTAATTTTGAAAATAAAATATATAAATACATTATCAATTTGTCTCATATGTTAATATAAATAAATATTTTGTATATTTTATTTATTAAAATTAATATTTTTAAAAATTAAAGGGTCATGACATCTCGCTTTCATGATCCAAGAGAGCCGGGTTCTATTACCAAACCGGCAATAGAAAAATTAAATGTAATTATACTTGAAATTAAAATTATATAACTGAAACAACTATTGTCCTAACTCCTAACGGGTTTCATCCCTTAAATTAATCTATAACCTAAGATTAAATCTCAGCTGTTGGATTCGGTGTAATCACCGGCCCAAAAGCGTCGAGAAGCATCAGAATCAGATCCAATGGGACCCTTTGGATCCATTTGGATCATCACGTGACCACTCAATATTTTCCTTTACTTTTGCAAAGGCAGCACGTGACTCGTTCGTCTGCATCCATTTTTCACTATTTTAGTACTATATTGTTTGCTTTTTTCCTGTGCAATTTCATTTCCGTTCATTGCTAATCTCACTTCAGACTACAGGTATTCTCTTTCTCAATCAACCATTGTTTCTCTATTATTTGTAGATTGATTTTTGCTATCACAGTTTGATTTTCGGAAGCTGCTGCTCCTCTTAAAAATAGGTTTCAAAAAAGAAATTAAGATTGCTTTTGGTCAGATTTGATTTTAATGGCGGACCCAGTGAACTCATGATTTTAGGCCCCTGATTTTATCCTGAAGCTTTAATCAGGAGCGGTGAGCGTGAAATTTGATATATTTGAAGCTTTTGTTGGTTGTGAAATTTGTGTAGATGACGTCATCTGCTCTAATATGCGAAGCTGAGGCGTGGAAGGATTTGAGGGTAAATATGTTCTATGTTCGAACCTTGTTTCGGAAGAATTTGGGTGGTAATTAATGCATGCATTTCAGGCCCATGTTGAAGACATTAAGAAGACTCATCTGCGTGAATTGATGAGCGACACGAAGAGATGTCAGTCCATGATGGTGTATGATACTTTGATACTTGTGTCCTTTTCATGTTTAAAGAACTTTACAATAAAGAATGGAATTTTATGTAGGATGGTGTTGGATTTGACTTTTATTTATATGTGATGCCAGTGAGTTTGATGGGTTATTGCTGGATTACTCAAGGCAATGTGCCACTGTCGATACTATAAATAAACTGAATAAATTAGCAGAGGTTCGTTATCCTTTAATTATTATTGATATTGAGGGGATGGTCCACAGCATGTCTTCTGGGTTATATTTGTAGTATGGACTCTGATTTATGGTAGCTTATCTGGTGATGCAGGCAGCAAAACTGAAAGAAAAGATCAACCGAATGTTCAATGGAGAGCGTGTAAGTTGTTGCTTACTGAGTATGTTCCTTTGCTAGATGTTCATTAGGGCGATTATAGCATTATTTATACTGAGTATCTTTCTCTGGAAAGTTGCCTTATGTACTTGCACTTTCGTATTGTTCAGTAGAGATGTTTGAAAATCAAAATTTGTGATTTTTTGTCTGTTATAGTTTGCATGAGGCAAAGAATACATCTTTTTGTTCCTAACGTTCTTTCTCAAGCACAGGACGTCGAATTATTTAGAGTAAGAAATGCATTAAAATTTTGTCACTTTTGAAAATTTTAAAAAGCCTACGCAGTACTCCTACAAAACAAATGCATTTCTCTTATATCTAATGCAAAGGGCATGCATGCAGATGCACATGCTATTTGTTATCTTTAAAAATTGGATTACATTAACATTAAATTACATAGCCGCGTCACGGAGGACTCGAACCCGAGACCTATTGCCTTGGGCATTAAATCTTGGGTTCGTAACCTCTTTATATCATGCTTCATTGAATCATAACTTTATATATACAATTAATAAGACTCATGGTTCTACATCATTCAGTCTATTTGTAAAGTTTTTCTTTTATTTATTTTTTGTTTTCTTCAGATAAACAGCACAGAAGATAGATCTGTCCTTCATGTAGCTCTTCGTGCTTCGAGGGATTCAGTCATAAATAGTGATGGGAAGAATGTTGTACCTGATGTTTGGCAAGTTCTCGACAAGATCAAGGATTTCTCAGAGAGGATCCGCAGTGGTGCATGGGTAATCCTTATCTGCAAATATATGATAGTTTATGTTGGTTTGGTCACACTTCTTTTGACCTATTTGGGATTTTGTTTTGAAGGTTGGAGCAACTGGAAAGGCGTTAACAAATGTTATTGCAGTTGGAATTGGAGGAAGCTTTCTAGGCCCTCTTTTTGTTCATACAGCACTTCAAACAGGTTATTTTAATATTGACACTTTCTCATGTGTATTGGACTTCTGCTGCTCTGGTTATAAATCATTTGACTCCTACAATCTCTATGTGCTGCAAACACAACATAGTTAATGCTTCACATGATCATGCAGATGCTGAAGCTGCTGAATCTGCAAGTGGTCGGAAGCTGCATTTGTAAGAGAGATATTTTATAATTGCGTCATTCTACGTAGTGATTGTGTGTATATTCCCCTCCATGTTATAGAGCTGTATATAACTTAGAAAATCTTTTTCCCAATCATTGAACTTGTTAAAGGTAAGCTAAAGCGTCTTTCAAGCATATATAGAAACCTCAAGATAGACTAGAATCAAGTCAACCGATGGAGTTTTTCAACAATTGGGTTTACATATTGTTAGTAGCTTTAAAAGAAACCTTAACACACTATAAAGTGTGAGAAACAGGTTGGCTAATACTTATTCTGTCCGTTCTTCCATATTTCTCTTTTTTGAGGTTAATTGGTTATCGAAAACAATTTCCTGTTGCTGCTTTCTTTCTCCCTTACTCGTTCTTTCTGTTTGTTTTATTTGTTTGGTGGGGGTGAGGAGAGGGTAGTTTTCCATAGATAATAATGAGTTATTTGAAACTTATCATTTGTTGTCCAAGGGATAATGAGATTTTTTATTTATGAGTTGCATGACTCCTCACTTCTCTCATGTGCTAAAGCCTAAAGAATGTATAAATGCCAATTTCACTTGAGCTAAATGCTGCAGATGACTCATTGATATTTTTCTTTCCTGTTGAAGCCTCGCTAATGTCGATCCAATTGATGTTGCAAGAAACATTTCAGGGCTGAATCCTGAAACAACATTAGGTATACTTTCCTCCTCTTTCAGTTAATTAGTTCCCAAGATAAAGATTTTTAATATGTCCATGTTTGATGAGGCTGATTTTTCAATCTACTCATTGGTTTTTCTTGCTACTTTGATGTCTTGCAGTTGTTGTTGTATCTAAAACTTTCACCACAGCTGAGACCATGCTTAATGCACGGACTATAAGGGAGTGGATCTCGGCTGCCTTGGGGTGAGAATATTATAAAACTAACTTCTTGTCAGTGGTTTCAGTTTACACATAGCCGTATAACCACATAAATTC
Organism: Leonotis leonurus; assembly: GCA_026898415.1. NCBI lineage: Eukaryota > Viridiplantae > Streptophyta > Magnoliopsida > Lamiales > Lamiaceae > Leonotis > Leonotis leonurus. Next base: position 962,855 of record JAPKLX010000051.1, on the reverse strand, counting down.
TCACAACATGAAACTAGCACAGGCCATATATTTGATTATAATGATTGCTAAGGGTGCTCAAAATATTTTGTATATACTTGTGTTACGACTGTTAGTGACAGAAGGGTACATGGGAGAGAAGTATCTCATGCTAATTTTTTTTGTAAAGGGTTTAAAAAGTCTGTTGGATATGATGTAGAATGGAGACTCTATTATGATTATTTGTATCACACTCGTTGAACTGTGTAATGTATGACTAGAATCTGTGACTGCGGTTATTTTCACTGTTTTGGGTTTATTCTTCCTTAAATGATCTGACCAGTATATATAGCTTACGTTTAAATTATACATCACTTTTGACTTATTATCATTTATTTCTCTTTTTGTGCCATCTGCAAGACCACAAGCTGTTGCGAAACACATGGTAGCTGTCAGCACTAACTTAGCAGTGAGTACCTTCTCCATTTCTCTTCCCCTGTTCTTGTAATTTAATGTAACATGAGAATTAAACTAAGATCAGTTACTTTTCAAGTTTTGTCTTGAGTCATTTACTAGAAGTATATTGATACCAGAGCAAAGATTTTTGTATAGTGCACCTAGGGAATTATGTACTTGTAAATATCCTTGTTAAACCACATGCGAAACCTATTGGGTGAAAAATCACTGTATTCATCTATGCGATAATGCACGTACATGTACTCAAGAGACCACACTATTCTTGGAAAACTAATTAATGCCTATACTATCCTAACATATATGTATATATATATGTGTGTGTGTCTTATCACATATATAATTCATATAATCTACAAGTGAATTGTTCTTCTGAAATTATTGCTATAAAAGCTGGAAACTTTTTTCTAGTTTTTATTCATATTTATCATTTATTTTGTGGTACAAATTAGAAATGCATTGTTTTTCAATGCAGCTTGTAGAAAAGTTTGGCATCGATCCAAATAATGCTTTCGCTTTCTGGGACTGGGTGGGAGGACGCTACAGCGGTATGTTAGCTTTTATGTCAAATACTTAATTTTCAGGATCTATGTAGCACAAATACGTGAAAATGGGTGGAGTATTTCAAAAATACCTATTAAATACGAATACGTTTTAAATACGTCCAAAATACGTATTAAAAACGTATTTTTTAATATTTATTTATTTATTAAAAAACATAAAAAAAATACGAACAAAATACGTTTGAAAATATGTATTTTGAACCTAAATTCTGAGTTTAAAGTCTCCAAGTATTTCACCCAAACTCCATTCCACCTCTTTTCTCTTTGCTAATTCTTCCCATCACTCACATGGAAGCATGGGTATTGCGCTGTTGCCGTGAGCGTGAGCGTGGGTGTCATGGTGACGGCAAATATTGACAAAGAAGAAGAAAGAGAAGAGAGAAGAAGAAAGAGAAGAGTAAATGAGGTGGGTGGGACAGTGGAAATCTTGGATTAGGGTTAACTAGAGAGATAAGAAGAAATAGAAATTGTACATGGGGTGAAGAGGGGCGTTGGACCAGCTGACATTTTGGGTTATGATAAATTGAGAGAGAGTAGAAACAAAAGAAATGGGGAGTAGATGGGCCGAAGTGAAGGGCTGATATGTAGGGTTAGGGTTAAACTTTTTTGCTTCTTTATATAACTAATAAATGATTCATATTTTGGGCTTTGAAATTTATGGGCTAGTCCTACATTTATTATAAGCAAATGATTCATATTTTTGGGCTTTGAAATTTATGGGCTAGTCCTAAATTTATATATATATATATATATATATATATATATATATGGTATCCTATGTTTTCGGAATTTGACGTATTTTCGTCCCCGTATTCGTATTCGTATTCGTATTGGTGCTTCTTAGTTCAGGATGGCTAATTGGTTTTTACTGCTTGCAGTTTGCAGTGCTGTTGGAGTATTGCCTCTTTCTCTGCAATATGGTTTTGCAGTTGTTGAAAAGTAACTACATTCTTTTATTTGGAGCAGTTACTTGTACGAGTAATGTAGATTAGATATAACAATACATGCACCACTAGTTATAAGTAACAGATAATTCTTGTAACAATGATATGGAATGTATGTAAGAAGTGCTTACAAAATGTCATTGCAAGAACGTAAGTTCAAAGAACACTTGTATTGCCAAAATGTAATTAACTCAACAATTCAAAATAAAGGTACGAGTATTTAAAGAACAGGAAAAAGCCCTAAAAAGTCTGAATGTAAAAAGGAACCTAAACTAAGAGTCCTACACCAGTAACCCTTACCAAGTATTTAGTTTTTTTCAGCTCGCCCCCATGCAGCCCAATTCGTCAACTTTTGTTCCATATTTAATTACTCTTAACATTATAAACTACTACCTTCTTCAGTCGGTGTATATCAGTTTTCTTTATGATATGTACTTAACCTGTACAATGAGATCCAGTTGTTCAATTATGGATACTTTTGTATATTTCTTTCTAAACAGATGTCCAATTTAGTTACTTTGTCTAATATTTCTATTGTTTTTTCCCTTTTGATGAAGGTTTCTTAAAGGAGCTTCAAGTATCGATCAACATTTTCTTTCAGCACCTTTCGAGAAAAACTTACCTGTACGTTCATTTCTCAAAATGCTTAGTCTTGATGATGTAGCGTGCTAATCCTTTGAATGCATTACGATAACTTAATGTCCAGTTGTTGAGTATGTAATCTTTGAATCGGTGTTTGTACATACCCCGCCAAGAAGCATCTATGCATATGATAATCTTTAATATTAAAAATAATGTCTTTGTAATGTCCAAATTTTTTCTATCCTCAAGTGTTTTTTCACATATATATTTCCTTCCATTCATTGTTCAAGATTTCATTATTTTTTCCATTATAAAAGGTTACTCCTGGCAGGCAACCTTGTTTGTGTCTTGTACAATATCACTCATGTTTTTGGTAAAAATTGTTCCTTCAGGTGCTATTGGGCTTGCTGAGTGTTTGGAATGTGTCATTCCTTGGGTATCCTGCTAGAGTATGTGATGAGTTGTCCATGTTTGTTTGAATATGCTACATTTACTAATGCTCAACTTTGGTTTAAGAACGGTCTATTACTTTTTCTCAGGCCATCTTACCTTACTCACAAGCACTGGAAAAACTCGCACCACATATTCAACAGGCATGTTTGGATGGCTCAGTTGTAATAATTAATAATGTTTCTTTTGAGGTGTTTACCTCTATATGGTTTCAAAATGACTCATTCAGGTTAGCATGGAGAGCAACGGTAAAGGTGTGTCAATTGATGGTGTGCCCCTTCCCTATGAGACAGGTGAGATTGATTTTGGCGAACCAGGAACAAATGGACAACATAGCTTTTACCAACTAATTCACCAGGTAACTTCTTGTATCTGCAAACCCAATTTTCTCACTTAAAGTGAAAATGCCTTGTTAGAAGTGATGTTCTCGTAATCTTTGTTTTTGCTTCTCTTTATATTGTTCCACCTACTTCTTCTTGTGCCTGCAAGGAAGGGTAGAAATTTGGGTTAGTGATAATCTGGATGGGTTAATATGAACTTGAACACATGATTCATTCCCTTATGGATCCTGCTAGACCGAAGCATCAATGATTAACAAAATTTAATTGAAACTCTATCTGGTACATACATCTACGGAATATGATAACCATGTTAAATTCGTGTTGAAACTTTAAAAAAGAAATAAGTTCTTCATTCTGTTATTGGCTCCATTTCAAATTAGACATCTTATAAACTCTTATTTTCTACATATATTCATTATGTTTTTTCACTCAAGCATTTTTATGTAATGAATGGCTTGTTAATCTCTGTGATGATGTATGCTGCTTTTATTGCCATGAAAACTACCTAAATCCAGCAACTCCATTGTGTCATTATTTATTGCATGGTTTGGCAAATGTGATATAATGTATTATGGAGCATCTAATGTAACTACTCAACTGGTGATTGCCAGGGCCGTGTTATTCCATGTGATTTTATTGGGGTGGTGAAGAGTCAGCAACCTGTTTATCTGAAAGGTGTTAGTTTTCTCCCATATATCATTGAGGGATAATATGACACCTTATGTTCATAAAAGACGAGAGCGTCTAACATTCAGGGAGCTTGCTTTTACAGGTGAACTTGTCAGCAACCATGACGAACTCATGTCAAACTTTTTTGCGCAGCCAGATGCACTAGCTTATGGAAAGGTGAGAAATCTTCTTTTCCATGGTATAATTCCCAATGTACATAGTCTATACTCCATTCACTTGGACTTGTGGATCTTAATAACATTGACAATCTGAACTATGTTTTGCTTCTCCTTTGTATATTCTTCTTTTCGTTTCCATCTGCCTTAAATGGCATGCATCATCCATTGTGAAAATTTCTCGATATCAGCTTTTAAATGTGCTTCATTTCCCTCCAGACTCCTGAACAGCTGTTGAAAGAGAATGTTCCTAATCATCTTGTCCCACACAAGGTAATTTCCTTGCACTTCCAGTCTATATGATGTATCTTCTTCTGCCCAAGTTTGATACAGGATCTCGTGTTTTACTCTTTTACAGACTTTCTCTGGCAATCGACCCTCTCTCAGCCTTTTGCTTCCTTCATTAAATGCTTACAACATTGGACAGGTGAACTATTTTGTTGTTTATTTTAGTCATATAAACCTTTAATTTCTTCATGTACTTAATATATTCCTATTAACCGCGGAAGTCATGAGGGTTTTACTGTGCATACAGTAGAGTTCTTGAAAAATGAAATATTACCTAATTCTGTAAAAGCTTATTTTATGCAGTTATTGGCGATTTATGAGCATAGAATTGCTGTAGAAGGTTTTGTATGGGGTATCAATTCTTTTGACCAATGGGGAGTCGAATTAGGAAAGGTATAAATGATTTTGAGAAACTTCATCTTACCTTTACAATTCTTTTGTGATAACGTCGTTTATATTTATCTGACCTAAAACACAAATCAGTCTCTGGCTACTCAAGTGAGAAAGCAGCTTCATGCATCTCGTAAGAAAGGCGAACCAATTGACGGCTTTAATTTCAGTACTGCAACACTCTTAACGCGATACCTGGAGGTATGAAACTACTATTTGTCTATCAAGATTTTCCCTGTTTTCTGTCTATTGAACTTTATAATTGTCAGAAGTACATGCCTACATGGTTATTCTTGAAGTTGCATATCCTCCATAACCTGCTTTTCTTAAGTAGCATTAGGAATTATTGCCAATCCGTGTTTTACATAACTTATATGTACTAGTTGTGCTCTTTCTTTCGAAAGGTAGTAATAACTTGAGAGTATAGAAGTAATACATATAGATAACTGGCTTGTTATACTTAGCCACATGACTATATGCAATAACTAGTATATACAAATTTAAGATGAAAAATTGTTACAAAATTAGCATAAATATTAGATTTCAAAGTTCCGTAGAATCTCTGTTACCCGAACGAGCTTGTAATGGGCATGTGTCATTCCAAATATAGTAGCAAGCTTAGATAATTTGGTAGTGATATTTGGTCTATAGCCCATAATTTTAGTGCATTATCGAAGCACGCTTGTCGTTTGTGACAGGCAAGCAAGGATGTTCAGAAGGACGATTGCACAGTTTTGCCAAAGATGTAGGCATCTACTCGACTCGACTGAATAAACGATCAGGTTCACAAGAAGCTGAGTTCCCCAGTAATGGAACAGCATAATGAGTAGTTAGCTTTTTGCTATAACTGTAAAACATGATGACCAAAATTTACTTGGATCACTGTTATACATCCAACTATCCCTACCTGTAATTTTTGATTTTCCTTTTTATTATCTTGCACCTGGAATACGGTGTACAAGAAAAGCTTTTACTGAATGATTCAAATAAAGGGGATCTTAAAGGTAGGTCCTTGGACTTGATATTTAGCATTAACATAACCAGCCAGTGCAGCGAATTATTTTTTGGTTTATACAATTAAAAATTTTGAGCTATGTGGAAATATTGTTTAGGGTTAGCTCTCTTAACACAAATTTGGCACTCCTTTAAAATTTATCATAAACATTGCATCAAGTTCAATTTATGGTAAAACTTTAATTTTGTTCAATTTCCTGTGAATTTTGAAAATTCCCCAAAGTAATGCTGATTATGAATGCATTTAAGTGTCGTGGTTTTGTATTGTTTATAATCGCAACCGTGTTGTTTCAATATTCACAATCTGTACCAATTAAGGAATTTTCCCGTTAATTTTCTTTTCTTAATTTCTTATAAATGTTTAAGTTCATTCACATTGCAAACACATGGTGAAGTGGTACCTATCAGAACCTTGTCCCTCTACGAAACTAAACATGGAAGATAAAATTGCAGCCAAGAATACGATGAACTTAGAAAATAATTTTTTCATCTTGTCAATGCCTCACGGCAAATATATTTACTAAAACAAATTTGAATTTACAAAATCAAGAAAAAGATATAAACAAAAATGATATGCTAGAGAAACTCACCTAAACAATATGAATAGACTCTTAAAATCTCTCGCTAAATATAAAATCTTAAATCCACAAATCCACACAGAGATCTGGAATAATCTTCTCTCAAGATAACACCGCTCGTATTATTTTGGCCCATGTAACAACTCCAAGTTAGTCTGCGTCCGCTAAGGTAGTGGGTTTACACTGTCTCATATTATTTTGGCCCATGTAACACGTTCAAGCTCACTCTTCTTTTTCTCAACTTCCACGTACTTTGACTTCCAAAATTGTAGGAAAGTAGTTATACACATGTCAACACACTATCAAGTTATTAAAAGCAGGTTGAGTCCATTAGGTCACTGTTTAACCTATTTTGGTTTTATGTACGTTGTGCTTTCATTGTAATTGTCTCATATTTTTTCGTGTTTTGTGATAAATTGGGTTCGAGTTGCATTTTGTTTCGTTTTGCAGGTTCGTGGACCCAAACATGCGATTTATTGAATTTCGACGTAAAAAGACCGGAGAAATAACAAGAGAAGAAACGAGAATTCCCGCAAGGCCAAGTCAGCGGTCTCTCCTCGTTAGAGACCGCTTACACAACGACGTTGTCACATGGACGAGAGCCAAGATCAACGACCGTTGATGTGTCAACGGGCACTGACCTCAGAGAACTACGCAAAACGAGCAACGGTTAGTGGTTGCTGACCTCTATGCAACCGCTGATCCAGGAGAATTATAAAAGGGCAACGTGTTTTTCACTTTGATACATCCTATTTTTTTTCATATTTCCTACTCGCCTCCTAGGGTTCTTAGAGGCGAATTTCACATTCCAAACACTAGTTTAGTTTATTTCGCTTTCCAATTTTAGTTTCGTATTTCGATTTTATAGATTAGCCATCAGAACATTCATTATTTCCATATTGATTTGCTTTGTTCTTCAATTGCGGATTCTACACTTTGCACATTGAGACCAGATTTGATTTATCTATTATGCTTTATTTAATTCTTAATTGTGTGATGGGTGAATTCGTTTGTTCTTTAATTTGCAATTAAATATTTTATGGCTTCTTTAAATTCGTGTCTTTCAATTATGATTGCTTTTATTTTTATTGGTCAGAGTTTTATTTTTATATGGATTTATTTTATTTAATTTCTTGGCCTAGTTCGTAATCGTAGTAATAATATTCTCAATCAATCTATTTAGGGTGTTTATGATTTATTTGTTTTCTGTGTCAAACAACGAGAGAAATTGTCCTGCTTAGCCTTCTTTGTGATTTGACTTGGATTGACTTATCATTAATCAAACAATCTCGTCGATTGCGAGCGACTTTGGTAATTTTAATCGAAATATTTTTTTTGTTTTTTTTTCTCAACATCCACATACTTTGACTTCCAGAATTGTAGCATGTCAGCACACTATCAACAAGTTATTCCAAGCAGGCTGAGTCCATCAGGTCACTTACACAGTGTGTCTTTATCAGATCGATCAAGTAGATCGTTGACACAGGTAAATCTCCACGCTCTTCTTGCATACTAGCTCACTGCTCAACAGTAGGCTTTGCATCAGCCTGTTGCTCATCAACCTGCTACTTATGAGCCTGCTGCTAATTAGCCTTTTGCTTATCAGTCTGTTGCTTATCATCCTACTTGAGGTCTGCTTATTGTCCTATCGGCTAAATTAGTTTTCCCTGCTGGTTTGCCACATGATCTAGTCTGCTGGTATGGCAGATGACCTGGTATGCTGGTCTGCTGTTGACCTGGTCTTGAGGTCTGCCTAAAGACTTAGGCTGAAGGTTTTCCTTCTTGGCATACCTCTGCGCCTTGCCTTGACTACATCTTAAACTTGATCTGCATGGCTTGATCTGCTTAAGTCTACTCTCGATATGTATCTTGACTCAATTTGCTCAAGTCTTCTTTCGACTTGCCTCCGCAATCTCGATCTGCATCTGCAATCTCGATATGCATCTACAATCACGTATGTACTAATCATGATATGCTTCTTCAACTTTTGTTTTAATTTTCCCCTATCTTCATATCAGGTTAATTAATGACACAACCCACCTTTGATCTACAAAAATAAATATGCGCAAAATGAAACAAGGAAGAAAGATAAAAACAAGTAAGAGAACTCGATTCCAACAAACTCCACTTTTTTGTCTTTCTTCCCAAAACATAAGTCTCACAATCAGTGACAAAATCAAATATAACGTGTAATAAAATGAATACATGCAAACACATCACACAATATAATAGAGTTCAATGCATCTATAAAAAATAGCAGGTATTAAACATGTTATCAACCTCATTAAAAAATATTCAGATCACATCCATAGAAAAGGGTTGAGTGAGAGATATATATAGAGAGAAAGTAGAGTGTAGAGTTAATACTAACCAACAAAAAGTAAAATGATTTTGGAGCAAATCATTTTTTTAAAAGCCTACTGCGTGCTAGGAGTTAATCATCACTTGAGCTGGAAACAGAAAAGGTCGCCTCATCATCATCATCATCATCATCATTTGTTGTGTCTTCCTCAGAATCCTCCTCCTCGTCAACTTGTGCAACATCACCTTTTCCTTTTTTATAGCGATGTCTCGGTTCACCAAAATTATCTCCCATTTTTTGGAAGAAAGAAGGGAATCAAGAAGCTTCTTCTGTGATGTGGCCTGCTACAGTTGATCTGTGAGGGAAGAAATGAGCCGTGACAAAAAAGCCTGCTATTGAAGGAGAACCTCCTTATCACGCATAGAGGGGGTTGCTTCATCATCATCATCTGAAGTGGTGGCACCTGTAGGCAACTTTTCTCGCCATAGAAGATCTCTGTAATGAGGGTCAGACAAAAGAGAGGCATGGACAATACATTTGGGCTTATGCTAGTGGAATAAGTATCATCCTTCTTAACCTTCAACCCATGTGAAACAAGAATCTGAAAAATAAGATAGGGTAAGATAAGAAGTTCTTAACCCGCTTCTCTGCTATTTTTCCTCTCTCCTCAAAGATAATCCGATCCGATAAAGCAACTGGGATACATCCAAAGACACCATGATAATATTGGAGGTTGGAATTCAGTTAGCTAGCTTGTGGAACACAATGAAGAGGGAGGTGAGGTAGAATGACCTACACTCCTGATGATGATGCTTGCTTGTGCGTTTCCATTTCCCAACTCTCCATTTTGTCAAAAGTTTTGCCATGGTATCGAGATCATCCAGCAACACACCTTCCAAGCTTCCTTTTCTACCCAAGAATTTGTTGATAATGTGAGGAGTTACAGTGTAGATACTCCCCCTCACTAATACCTTCCCATACTTTTTGGATGACTTTTTCACAAACTTATCAGACAGATTAACATAAAATAATCGAACATTAGGAACAAATGGTGCAATATGTGACAGATTTAAGAAGCCCAACAATTCTTAGAAATTTATCCAAATTATGTTCCTTCATGTTTGCCAAATCAACATGCTTCTCAAACTGAAAGTCACGCTCCCTATACCATGTCCAGCAAGAACGTACCTCATTTGAATAAAAGTCGATGTATGCAGCCTCTGCAACCTCAAATTCAGAATCTGCAGGGTCCCCATCATAGTCTGATGATGTTTGTTCCTGATACTCTTCGTCCTCGACAGCATTTTGCTTTCTACACTTGGACGGGAGAGGAGTACTTTGAGCTTCCCTTTTCTTGGTTGACGTGACAGACTTTTTGTTTTGTGTGGGCCTAGCCTTAGCTTTCAATGAGGGCCTCAAAGTCTAAATCGATCGTAACTGATGGCATCTTCTTTCCTTTTCCAAAGAAACTACGAACCATGTTCATCGTCGCGGGTGTTGAACAGTTTCTCTCCCTTTCTCCTTAGCACCCTTGGGAGATTCGTTCTTCCTCACCACCATCTTGAAGCGCTGTGTGGATTTTTTTCACTTCTGGAGTAGGAGAGGGTAGGGATGGCAATCGACTAGGGTGGGTACTGATAATAACTATCTATACTCATACCCACTAGGAAAAATTGTACTTGTCATGCGACGCGTACCTGCCAACCCACCACTCCCAGAGTGCTTGACACCAACCACCTCACACGAACCCAGCCCGCCGCAAAATATATTTCTAATGATAACAATAAATTGAATCTAAATAAAAAAAATTACTAACACAAATTAAAAAAATTATAACACAAATTGGAAAATATGAAAATTAAAATTAACTTTAAATATATTAAATATGATTTATTATTAAAAAAAATATAAAAATATGATTAATATTAGATGTGTAGATGAGTATTTCACGGGTATATCACGAGTATTTGATGAGTATTTGACGAGTAATTTTAGCGGGTATGGATAATAAGTATCCACGAACCTACCCATGGATATCAAATCTCTCCCGAACCGTCTCCTATTAGGGTCAGGGTCAGATACTCACGGGTAAATTGAGTGTAAGGAGGAGTGTAAGCTTTTGTTGGCATCTCTGACGGTGTAGTGGCGGTGTGTATTGAGGGCTTTGGAAGAGAACCACCACTGCCTTTGAAGAGTTCTCTCGTCTCAGGGATAAACATAAATTGTGGCTCTACAACAAGGGGTATGGTGTCACGGGTAGTAATTGACTATGAAGTCTCCATTGGCGTAGGTCCAAATTCCGGCGATGAAGGTCTTAAAGGGAAGTGATAAATAGAAGGTTTTGGGGAAGTGGAAGAAGAAGAATATAAATTTTGAGGAGTTACAGGAGCAGTAAATGAAATGGAATGCGAAAAAGTGTACACATTTGCGAAAGAACTTTTAGGAACTTGTGCCAATTTTTAGAGCTAACCTCGGAAATGACGTCGTTAGACTATTTTCCTTCTCATTAATCATCCTTTACTTTTTAGAAAAAGTGAGAAAGAGAAATAAAATAGTCAAATCAACTATATATTGATATAGGTTTGTAGGTGAAAATAAATTGATACACCAATAACCATATATCTAAAAAATAGTGAGTATTAAATTAAGATAAATACCTGCAATTCTAAAAATCAGAACCGTAGATATTAAACATTATCCTCATAGAAAAATATGAGATATATCCAAAAATTCGAAAAACTCAAGGGTACCGTATCACGCCCCAAACCTATAAATTACGAAAAAATATTTATTGCCAAAACTCATTTTTATTCATCAACTTTTTTATTTATTTTCTCTCTGAGAAGTTACGTTTTTCATGAAAACACTTGTTGTTCTGAGTTAAACGGATTTATAAGAATTGGCCAAAAACATAAAGATCTTTTATAGATTTTCGAAGAGTATGCAACATTCACCTTCTTCTGAAACGGAACAGAGACCAAGAAAGTTTCTTAATTTAGAAAATATTTCATAATCAAGGGACTTAGTTAATATATCTAACACTTTGATTTTTAGTACGCAAAGTAGTTTACCTCAATCATTTTTTTCTCCATCAAGTCTTGAATAAAATGGTAACGAGTATCAATGTGCTTGGTTCAGCCGTGTTGTATAGAATTTTTGGTTATGTGGATAGCACTAGAGTTGTCACACATGATAGAAATTCCCTCATTTTCTAGACCATAATAATCCAATATCCGTTTCAGCCAAAGAAGTTGTGTGCAACAACTCCCAACAGCGACGTACTTTGCCTCTGCCGTAGATAGCGTCACACAATTCTTTTTTTATTATGCCACGAGACAAGATTGTTTCTAAGATAGCAACATCTTCCACTGGTGCTACGACGTCCATCAAAGTTACCTTCCCAATCAGAGTCACTAAACCCAACGAGCTTCAAGTTCGTATCTTTGGAATACCAAATACCTAAGTCGGATGTGCCGACTACATATTGAATTATCCTCTTTATAGCTTCCAAGTGAGACTCACGCGGACTTTCCTGAAATCGAGCACACAAACAAACACTAAACATGATATTAGGATGACTTGAGGTTAAGTACTGTAAACTGCTAATCATAGAGCGATATAGAGTGGGATCTACTATAATTCGAGCTTCATCTTTGTTTAACTTCACACTCAACCCCATCGGTGTCCTCATTTGTTTGACATTCTCCAACCCAATTTTATTGATAATTCTCTTGGCATACTTGGACTGTGATACGAATATTCCATCCTTCATTTGCTTGATTTGCAATCCCAAGATATTTCTCAATTCTCCTACCATGCTCATTTCAAAGGGAGAAGACGTTGCTTTGATAAAATTGGAGAGATTTTCTTCGTTTGTAGATCCAAACACTATGTCATCCACGTAAATTTGAGGAATCATCAAGTCTTTCCCATCTCTTTTTGAGAAAGAGAGTCTTGTCTGCTTGTCCCCAATAAAAAACCATGCTAAAGTAAAAAAATAAGTAAGACAACTATACCAAACTCTAGGAGTTTCCTTTAAACCATACAAAGCTTTGTGCAACTTATAAACATGGTTAGATGCAGAGGGATCAACAAATCATTTCGGTTGTTCCATGAATGATTCTTCTTCTAGTATCCCATTAATACATGCTGGTTTAATATCCATCTACAACAGATTGATTTTCAAATGGCAGATGATACTGAGGAATAATCTGAGTAATTAAATCTGTGCAACTGGTGCGAATATTTCATCATAATCAATACCCTTAACTTGCGTATAACCTTGTGCTACCAATCGAGCTTTGTTTCTCACAACATGCTCATATTTATATGTCTTGTTCTTGATGATCCACTTAGTACCCATCACATTAATAGGAGGAGGTCGAGCTACAAGAGTCCATACCTTATTTCTTTCAAACTTTCCCAACTCTTCATCCATGGCTTGTATCAAGAATTCATCGCTGAGAGCTTCTTGCACGTTTTTGTGTTCAAGTTGAGAAAGAAAACACATTATACCGAACTCACAACACACAGAAGATAAGCACACCATGTTAATCATATCTCGGTAGTTTTGGGTTTGCCTCCTCCTTGTCCTCACTCCTTCATTTGTATCACCGATGATTCCATTAAAAGGATGTCTCTTTCTGATGTAATTTGGTGGATCTCTCTGTATATGCACGAAATTGATGTTTCCATCAACTAGAGCTTTTCTTTCTTAACTTTCAGTCTCCTCTACTGGTACTTGCTCTGCATGACATGTGGAGCTTTGCTATGCACCAGTCTCCATCTCTGGATTTGCTTTCTCCCCTTTGATCAGTGTATTCTTCAACATTATCTTTTTCAGATCTTCCTACAATAGTAGTGTAGACATCGAAGACCACATTCACACTTTCTTGCAAAGTTTATGTCCGAAGATTAAATACCTTGAAAGCATAACTGTTAATAGAATATCCTACTAAACAACTTTATCACTTTTCGAGTGAAATTTGCTAGTATTCACGGTCATTCAGAACATAGCATCTGCAGCCAAAAACATGGAAATACTTCAAATTTGGCTTCTGATTAAAGAGAATTTCATAAGATGTCATCGTAGCTCTAGTTCTGATGTTGACTCGATTACATAAGTGACATGTAGTATTTAGAGCCTCAGCCCAAAAGCACCTTAGAGAGCCTACATGAATTTAGCATTACTCTAACCATCTGTTGAAGGGTATGATTTTTCCTTTCCGCAATCCCGTTCTGCTATGGAGTTTATCTCCGAGACTTTCTACTAATATTCAAACTCACTACCATGGTGTATGAAATGACGTTCTAAGTCTAGCATGCAAGTCACGAAAAACAACAAAGGTTTCAGATTTTTCACTGAGGAATCATACCCAAGTAAACTTGGAAAATTGTCTACAATGAGAAAGGAATAACATTTATCTCCGAGACTTTCTACCTCTATAGATCTCATAAGGTCCATGTGTAGCAACTCAAGAGGCCTTGACGTGGTGAAATGGTGTTCAGCAGAAGTTACGTCTCAATGAGATGCTTTAACTTGTTTTCCTTTCTGACAGTTTCCACACATAAAGTTCTTGTTGACTCTCATGATAGGTAATCCACGAACAACTTCACAATCTTGAACTTTAGGAGATTCTGATAATCTGTGTGGCCAAGTTTTTGGTGCCACAGAACAATTGTCACAGGTGACTGCAAGGAAATGCTCTCCCTAGATGAGATATGAGTTGTTGCTCGACCTTTTTCCATTTATAACTAGCGATCTGTCTGGAGTGTATGCCTTGCATTCATCTTTGTTGCATTTGACCAACAAGTTCTCATCACATAGTTGGCTAATACTAACTAAATTTGCAACCGATACATCTACGTAGCTTATGTCTTTTATTTTAGGAAAACCTGCTACATTCAGCATACCAACCCCAATTATTTTGCCTTTAGCCCCACTAGCATATGTCACAATTCCGCCATGTATTGGGGTGAAATCCTTGAGATAACTTTTATCCTCATTCATATGCCGCGAACATGAACTATCAAAATACCAAGATCCTCCTATCTGGGTATTTGAAGCTGCAAAGACAATGTTGCAATCCTCTTTAGAAATGGGTGTCCAGACCAATTTCAATTTTGGGCCTCTACGAGGGGCGCTAGAGAGTTCACCTCTATGGGGTTCCTTCTTTGCAAGCACTTGGTCATTTTTCTTTTCTCGTAACCAATCGATGCAATATGGCTAAATGTGACCAGTATTCAAACAGTAGTGACATTGGAAGCTTCTTTTCACCTTTTTGGTATCTGATTTTTCCAATAAAGAAGTTTCAGATCTAACAAATGGTTCCCCATTTATTGATGCAATGTTAGGAAAAACAATTTGAACCGTTTTATTGAAACTCAGTCTAGTAGTTCCCAAATTAGGAAATAAAAAAACTCATCTAGTTTAGATGTACCAGTATTTAGCTTGCGAAATGTCCCTTCAGCAGGTCTTACTTGACATATTGTTTACCTAATTTTGAATCCTTTCGAGTGAGTAGAACTTCAAGTTTTACCAGATCATCCTTGAGCTCGTTATTCTCCTTGGTCAAGTTTTCAATGAAACCACATTTCTTCTTTGACTTAACAAGCAGTTCATCAAAGGACTGTTTCAGCTTGACGAGAAGCTTCACAGTATCACTGATGGGATACAGGCCCATACAGAGACTAAGGCCCAACATAACTGGACCTCGGCCAGAAAGTACAAGTCAGCTCGGCCCATTGAAAGGCCCAGAAGTCATTTCGGCCTAACAGTTAGCCCAGTAGCACGGGAGCTCGGCCCACTTCGGCCCACCATCTCACGATGTGTCCCACGATCTCGGCACACAACCTCCCATACAACTGTAACTCACTCCCTATAAATAGTACCCCTAAACTAGATTAAAGGGACTTTTTTTTTATTCTCAAGAACTCAAAAATATTAATACAAAGAACCTCTTTATCCCGTGGACGTAGATCTAATAAAAGATCGAACCACGTAAATCTTGTGTCCATCTTATTTTATATTTTTCTATCGTACAAACACTCTAAAAATCGACGATCGAACACTGGCGCCGTCTGTGGGAAACTGATAAATTCTGTGAAGTCGATCAACGTTTTTTGAGTGAAGACACGATGGTAAAATCAACCCGTTCCACTGCTGTAGCTGCTACTGCCAAAGGGAAACAGAACCAAGCTAATCCATCCGTCATTCCACCTCGCGTATCGGCCAATGAGGAGGATGTACTCCAAGTCCGACGCGACTCCATAATTCGCCGGACTCCTGACGGCCATATGGAGGATGTGTTGTCAGGTCGCTCCGATGATTCGACTGGTAACGGTGAACCAAACCGAGGAGATCACCGACCTGAGAACGCCGCACTCCAGCCTCAGCTCGGAGATGCACTTAAGGCATATTTAGATCTCCACAAACAAGATTTTCTTAAGTTCGCCGAACAACATCGGCAACGAAGTCAAGATGAAGGAGACAAAACTGAACCACCACAACAAAGACCTCCGAGCCTCCAAATTGTCGAGGACAGAAGAAACGAGCTTCCCCTAAGGCAGTGTGATCGTCGGGGAAATAATAGCCTCGCCTCACCTCGGCACGGTTCAACGTCACCTCGTCGAAACGTCGGTCCTTCCCGACGTAACGAAGATGACCACAGAGAAGGGAGATTCACTGTTTACAGTCGAATCGCCACCCCTTTTACCAACAAAATACTCTACACTTCGCTCCTGTCAACATATAGGGTGCCACCCATAAAACCCTATAACGGTTCTTGTGACCCCAGCAACTTCTTGTCACAGTACCAATATAACATGCTAAACCAAGGGCTCGCCGAAGATATTTACATGTGCAAAGTTTTTCCCGAACTGCTGATAGACAACGCCCGAAAATGGTTCGACAACCTTCCGCGCTGCAGCATAGGGTCATATACCGACCTGCTAGACGCTTTCGAACGTCGTTTCTTCCAGAAAGCCGAGGCCAAGATCAATTCGGCCTAACTTCTTACGCTAAGACAAGGACGAGGAGAAACAATCAGCGATTTCCTGGCTAGGTTTTACAATGAAAGCCTCAAAGTCGACCGCCTATCTGACGATGTCCTCATCTCGGCATTCCAAAATGCCATTCAGTCCGGCACTCTCTTTAGAGAGCTCGTAAAAGAGCACCCTCAAATCTCCAAACAACTATGGAGGATTGCTGACACGTTTGCCGAGGCAGATGAAGCTGATAGGAGAAAGAGGGCGGCTGACCGACCTGAAAACCATGACAAAAGTAAAAGGGAGGAACGTACTGATCATGGGCAAAATCGACGAGGTGCCCTCGAGAGAATACAACGGGGTCCACTGGAATCCCGCCTCGGACCTCGGCCCAATCAAGATCGAAGTCAATTCACTCCATTGACAAAACCCCGAACCGAAATATACGAGCTTCATGCGAGCCTATTTCAGAAGCCGCCACCATTGTCCTGAAGTGGATCGAAGCGACGATCCAGGGACAAGTACTGCAAATTCCACGACGACCACGGTCATGACACCGAGGACTGCCGAAATCTCACCTCGGATATAGACCTCCTGGTGCGTGATGGTACCCTTGGTAAATACCTAGGCCGTAGCCAGCAAAACGTCCGACCTCATGGGAAAGGCAAGAGAAGTAAGAACAGAGGAAGGGAAAGCTGCTATCCCCACCAAGATAAGAAGTCAAGGCATGATGACGAGGAAGAAGACGAAGACCAGCCTCAGTATGACGGAGTCATTGCTGCCATTACCGGGCTACCTCAAGGCACAATGAAGTCTTCGTTAAAAGCCGAGGCCCGAAGTCAACAGAAGGAGGAACCTTCACAAAAAAGGTTTAAAAAGGATGAGGTCGTCACCTTTTCTTGTGACGACCCGGTCCCTCATGCCCTACCTCATCAGGACGCTACCATCATAGAAGCCGGGGTAGCCAATAAACTGGTTCACCGAGTGTTCATCGACAGCGGAGCCTCGGTAAGCGTGCTCTTCAAGAGCTGCTTCGACAAACTCAATATCGAAGAAGCACGTTTAAAACCAGCACCGGTCTCGCTGAGGAACTTTACACAAGAAGAAACCTCGACGGACGGTACCATTTCACTTCCGGTAACCGTTGGAAGGAGCCCGTTATCTTCTACAAAAATAATCTCCTTCTTTGTAGTTAAAGCCAACTCCCCCTACAACATTATCTTGGGAAGAGATTGGCTAATAGCAACGAGGGCGATCTGTTCGGCTTACCATCTGACAGTTAAAATCCCGTCTAAAAACGGGGTGATTACACTTCGGGGAAATCAAGCGCAAGCCAAGGAGTGCATGCAGGTCGCACTCCGAGGTTCCGGGATGCAACACCCCCAAGCATAGCAATTACAGAACCCCGAGGTGATGGAGTCGATGCCACCACCTGCGGAGCCAGTCGAAGACGTCGTATTATACGAAGATGACGTATCCAAGGTCGTCAAAGTAGGGTTCGTCGGAGGAAGTGAACTCCGAAGTCAGATCGTTCAGCTACTTCGAGAATTCAGAGATATCTTCGCATGGTCACCCCTAAACATGACTGGAGTGTCACCAAGCATCATCACTCATCATCTCAACATTGATCCCGAGGTGAAGCCAGTTCGGCAGAAGCAACGAGCCTTTACAGCCGAAAGAAATCAGGTGATCCATGACGAGGTACGCCAGCTACAGAAAGCTGATATCCTGTTCGAGGTAAAATATCCGACGTGGCTGGAAAACCCCGTGATGGTAAAGAAACAAGGAGGAGGATGGCGAATGTGTATTGACTATATCGACCTCAACAAACACTGCCCTAAGGACTGCTATCCTCTTCCCAACATCGACAAGAAGGTCGAAGCCCTTGTTGGACACAAGGTATTCAGTTTCCTAGACCTATACAAGGGGTATCATCAAGTCCTTATGAGCATCGAAGACGCTCCGAAGACAGCCTTCGTCACGGACTTCGGTATCTACGCGTATAAGAAAATGCCTTTTGGACTGAAAAACGCCGGAGCTACATACCAAAGGATGGTAGACAAGATATTTGAACCTCACATCGGTCAAATTGTCGAAGTGTATGTTGACGATATAGTCGTCAAAAGTAAGGAAGTTGGCACCTGCCTAAACGACCTTCAGGTCGTCTTCAACCTGCTCCGCGAGGTAAACCTGAAGTTAAACCCAGGAAAATGTACTTTCATGGTTCAATCTGGAAAGTTCCTGGGATGTTGGGTCTCTCGCGAAGGATTAAAAGCTAACCCAGCCAAAGTCAAAGTTGTTCAGGAAATGCAAGCGCCGAAGTCCATTCACGATGTGCATAGACTGACGGGCTGCCTAGCCGCGCTGAGTCGCTTCCTATCTAAAGCTGCCGAGAAGCAACTCCCGTTCTTTAAGATACTAAAGAAGGCTCCAGACTTTGAGTGGAACGACGAGCTTAAGCTGGCTTTTGAAAACTTAAAGAAGTACCTCGCAAATCTACCTACTTTATCCGTCCCAAAGGAAGGCGAGATTCTTTCTCTGTACCTCGCCGCCTCGGATGAATCAATAAGTGCAGTCTTAGTCCAAGAAGGATCTCGGCAATTACCCGTTTACTTCATAAGCCGAGCTCTAAAAGGACCAGAAACGAGGTACCAACCCTTGGAAAAGGTTGCACTTGCACTGGTAAATGCCGCGAGGAGACTTCGACCATATTTCCACGCTCACCCGATACAAGTCTTAACCGACCTTCCACTCCGGCAAGTACTAACAAAACCCGAAGCTTCAGGACGAATCGCCAAGTGGGCGGTTGAGCTCGGCGAACATACGATCTCCTTCGTACCTCATCAGGCCATCAAGGGACAAGCACTAGCGGATTTCTTAGTCGAAACAACATTTGCGGAACCTCCAAAACCCACCGAACTTGTCCAAGATAAATTCCAAGAAGAAACACCGAAGTCACCTCCAATTAATTGTTGGAAAATCTATGTGGACGGAGCATCAGGCCATAAAGGAAGTGGAGCCGGAATCTTGCTCATCAGCCCGGAAGGAAAAGAAACCACTTATGCTCTACGGTTCAATTTCCCGACAACAAACAACGAAGTGGAATACGAAGCCCTAATCGCCGGACTTCGCCTCGCGCAAACCCTTCAACTACGAGCTGTCCAAATCCACAGTGACTCCCAAATTATAGTGAGTCACGTGCTAGGCAGATACGAGGCCAGAGGTGAGCGGATGAAGAAATACCTCCATAAAGTCAAAACCTTACAACAAGGTTTTTCATACTTCGAGTTAATACGAATCCCGAGAAGTGACAATGACCGAGCTGACGCACTAAGCAAACTTGCATCATCATCTACAACCTCTCCTGTGGAAGAAGTACAAACTCGAAGTATAGACGAGGCCGAAGTGAGTATGATAACCGATGATGAGCCGAACTGGATGACACCACTTCGCAATTACTTAGAAAAAAGCGAACTCCCTGCTGATAAGGTCGACGCTAGGAAGCTTCAAAGTAAGTCCGCCAAATACGTTCTAGAGCAAGGAATATTGTACAGAAAATCGTACCTTCAGCCTCTTCTAAGATGTGTGGGATCCAACCAAGCGAGTTACGTATTATGCGAAGTGCATGAAGGATCATGTGGAAGTCACATAGGAGCTCGTGCTTTAACCAAAAAGGTCATGAGATGGGGATATTATTGGCCAACCATGCTTCAAGATGCAATTGACATGGTCAAACAATGTCCGAAGTGCCAACTCCATGCAGTAGTATCAAGAATGCCACAAACCGAACTGACCAGCATGCAAAGTCCTTGGCCATTCATGCAATGGAGAATAGACATCGTTGGTCCGTTCGAGCAAGCTCCTGGCCAGCTACGGTTCCTTATAGTAGCCATTGACTACTTTACGAAGTGGGTAGAAGCCGAACCTTTAGTAAGGATTACAAGTAAAAAAGCCCTAAACTTTGTTTGGAAAAACATAGTTTGTCGTTTCGGCATACCTCATGTCCTCGTCTCAGATAATGGAACTCAATTTACGGACAAGACATTCAGAGAATGGTGCGATGAACTTAATATCCAACAAAAGTTCACTTCGGTGGCTCACCCTCAAGCGAATGGCCAAACCGAAGTTACGAACCGGACGATAGTCAAAGGATTAAAAACCCGCCTCGACAAGGCTAAGGGAGATTGGGCAGAAAACTTTCCCCAAGTTCTATGGTCCTACCGAACTACTCCTCGGACATCGCATGGGGAAACACCATACAGTTTGGTCTATGGAACCGAAGCAGTGATCCCAGTCGAGATCGGTTTACCGAGTCCTCAAACGCTTAACTTCGCTGTCCAAGATAACGAAGAAAGACTTCGAATTAACTTGGATTTGCTGGAAGAAAAGCGGAAACAAGCCTATATACAAGAAGCTCGATATAAACAGCAAGTAGATCGGTATTACAATAACCGAGTGAAACACCGGCAATTTCAAGTTGGCAACCTCGTGCTTAGAAATAATGAAGTTAGCAGGGCAGAGAAGCTCGGCAAATTGGAAGCCACTTGGGAAGGACCATATCGAATTCAAGAAGTCCTCGGCAAAGGGTCCTACAAGCTCGCCTATTTGTCCGGCGAACTAGTGCCCCGAACTTGGCACATTTCTCACTTGAAAAGATATTATCTATAAGTAAAGATAGGTAGCTCATTTAGATTTTCCATTTCCTTTCCGTGTTGAACATTTGCATATTTCAGCAAGTACATGTTCTTTCATTTATACATTTTAGTCAATTTAAAATCCAAACGCGTGTAAGGGGATTACTCCTATCGATAAAATCGACAAAAAAGGACTACTCAAAAGGCCCAAACTTCGTCTTCAGACGAAGTGGCCATTTAAAGCCTTAACTTCGTCCTTAAATGAAGTGGCTATTTAAAGCCTTAACTTCGTCCTTAAACGAAGTGGCTATTTAAAACCTTAACTTCGTCCTTAAACGAAGTGGCTATTTAAAGCCTTAACTTCGTCCTTAAACGAAGTGGCTATTTAAAGCCTTAACTTCATCCTCAAACGAAGTGGCTATTTAAAATCTTAACTTCGTCTTCCAACGGAGTGATGATTCGAAAGCATTACCAACAATCTTGAAGCAAACTTGATTATACGATCGAGAAAAGCTTTAGAGGTAACAATGCGATAAAAATAAAACTTTATTTCATTTAAGAAAATATTACATCAAGGGGGAGGGTCCGAGCTCGAAGGATTACTAAAGCTAAGATACTTCTCTATAAAACCCGGACCCGAGCTTGAACTAGAACCATGGCCGAGCACCGAGTCCAAAAAAGCCATTCCTTGACCGCGGCCAAAACCCTGCCCTCGGCTCCGACCTGCAGGAGCAGCCCGACCTCAGCCCCCTGAAGCACGTCGGCCACCACCTCGGGACATTATAGCTTGCGTTTGTTCCCGGGTTAAAGCCGCGCTGGGGGGGTGTACGCCGGCTAAGCTCCCATCTAGGAAGTCCTGCGAAGAAGAATCAAGCTGAGCATTCTTGGACTGCACCCACCTTTTCAACTTCGGGTTTCTATTCAAAACTGTCTTATACAAGGAACCGAGCTTGAGAAGTTCATCTTCCTGTTCGCGGATTTGCCACGAGTCATCTCCGTACCTCTATAAATACTTCTTCACCCGAGCACGGACATCTTTTATCTTCATCTGAACCTCGTAAATGGTCAATCGCCCGCTCTTATGGATGAGTTCTTCATACTCTGTATGCTCCTCCACCATGGCCTTAAAGGTTTGGATATCATCCACAACTTGCTTGAACTTATCGTCAAGCTCCAAAAACCTAGCATGCTCTTCGTCGAGTTTTTCTTGAGCTACTCGGAGCTTCGCTTCAGCTTCGATCTCGATATTATCAGCTCGGTTTTTCAAAGAAGAAGCTTCGACCTCGGCTGTCTCAGCAGCTCGATGAAGTGCAGAAATTTCTCTTTCATAACGGGAAGTGTCGCAAAAATCAGGAGCAAGCTACAAAGCAAAAACAAACAAGATTCAACGAAAGGTTTCTTTTATATATGAACAAAAGAAACGCCACCCTAGCGGTGACGAAGTACAAAGACTACAAAAAAAAAACAACTACAAGCCTCCTGTACCGACCTCTCGCTCGCCCGTACCGCCCTCCTGGCCTCCTCCAGCAGCGTCGGCAGCCACGTCGGCGGCAGCATCCTTCGCCAGCTCGGCAATGACAGCTTCCAGCTTGTCATCCCTGTCGACTGGGTAATGTCGAACTGCCCTCTCCGACAGCAAAGATTTTTGCCGAGCCAGCCTCTCCACCACAGGGACCGCCGAAGTGCACTCCACAAGTACTTCGGCATATTCCCGCAACATCTCTTCCTCCGACATCACCTCATACCCGTACTTGACTTTGTCAAGGTCCGGGTAATCCTGGGCAATGAGGTCGATGATAGTCGCGGTAATGGAAGAACTCATGGCGCCCACCAGCTGTGTGACCGCCCCGCCGAAGTGTTTGGAGCGGAATATCCGCTCAGCGAAGGCCCGGAGCACATCGCCCTGGCCAGCAGCCGCGCATGTAACCTTCTCCTTCTCCTCGGCAAGTTCAGCCCTCAGCCCTACCACCTCGGCCTCCAGGTCGGCGGCCTCGAGAGCCTTCGCCTCCCGCTCTGCCGCCCCAACCGCCTTCGCCTTGCCGCTGCTGCCCCCGCCCTTGCCGCCTCGAGCTCAGCGGAGAGACTCTGAAACTGAGCAACTCCGCCTGCCACGAAGTTCGCCAGGCCCCTCAGCCCTGCCAAGGCCACGTCGGCCTCCTGCACAAGATATATCAGTATACAAAAAAAAAGAGAGAAGGGGAAGGAAAGAAGCAAGTCCATGCTTACCTCAGAAAACGACATCTCTCGAGATGCCTCCAGCTCGGAGGCTCGGCCCCCCGAGCTACCCCCCACCTCCCTCCGAGGTGGAGATAAATCAATGATGGGAGGAACGAGCTGCGAGCTCCCCGCACCCATCACAGGTGGGTCCGGGGTCCTCTCCGACGACGCGTGGGACGGCGTCTTTTCAGCAGTTGAAGAGAGCCTAGCCCTCTTCTTCTTCCTCTTCAGTACTGCCTGGAGCGCTTCAGGGTTCACTGCAAATACAAGAGAGAACATTAGAATTCACCTCGGATTAATATCATAACACAGCACGCAGAGCGGGACCTCACCCAAATCCACGTCGGCGGAAGCGCCGTATGGGCTCAGCCCATACCTCGACAGCTCAGCCTCGGCGTAGTCCCTCTTAATGGAGTCGAGGTCTACCAAGCTCACTTCGAGCTCGCTGACGGGATCCTCGGTGACCTGGGGCCCAAATTTGGCCTTCGACCAATCATTTAAAGGGACCCCCTCAGCCCGGCAGAAGAAGAACTTCTTCTGCCAGTTCGTCACCTTTGATGGAGTTTCTAACTTAAATTTATTTACAGGGGACAAATACACCCATCCCGTAGGCCCACGCTTAGCTCGGAAAAATCTAAGCAGTGCCTCTATGGATGCCGAACCACCCCGGCGACCGACCTCCACGCAAAACCCTACTATCTGCTTTATAGAGGGCGGCGCTAATTGGCCTAAGGGAAGGTGGAATTTTCTAAAAACTCAGCCAAAATTGGGTGTAAAGGAAAACGAAGGCCGAAGTGAAGATAGTCTTCATAAACGGTAAAAAAACCTACGGGTGGAGAACTACCCCTATCCTCCGCCCGAGGCAAAACCATCTTCATTGACTCTGGAAATAAATATTTTCGGGCTAGATTTAACATATGAGATTCGCTCATAGTGGAGGAATACTCAAGGGCCGCGTCCGACCCAACTAAAGGTAAAAACTCAACCGTCTGAAAAATAGGAGGACGCGCAGCTCGGGTAAAAACCCTCATCGTAACCCTCGCCGGAAAAACCCTAGGCGGCGAGGGCGAAACCTCTACGGTTTCCATATCTATCTCGATAGGGGTAAAAGACGAAGAAGAAGCCATGTTTGAAAAGGAGGATACTTACTTGTGAAATTCCGATTACTTTGTTGAAACAGAGACGCGACGGCGGCAAAAGGCAGAAAGCATTTTGAGAAAAGAAGTTGCAGAAAAATAGGAGCTAGGGTTTAAGCAATAGCAGAAAGTGTTTTCAAGGCGTATGGAACAAGCTTTTAAAAGCAAAATTTCCACCTTTTTCAAATCCTGCCTCTTCGGATGCCCCACTAAGGAGTCGACACGTGTCCCACGTGACGTCTCACAACAGCTGTCTTGCACGATTCAACATAAGTCGAGCTTGACCTCGTCGGCAGCAAGAAACCATACCCCGACTTCGTCAAAATTTTCACTTCGGCAATAACATCGGCCTCGTCAGGATCTTTACTTCGTTGTCGATCTTCTTTTGGGGGGGGGATGTGATGGGATACAGGCCCATACAGAGACTAAGGCCCAACATAACTGGACCTCGGCCAGAAAGTACAAGTCAGCTCGGCCCATTGAAAGGCCCAGAAGTCATTTCGGCCTAACAGTACAGCCCAGTAGCACGGGAGCTCGGCCCACTTCGGCCCACCATCTCACGATGTGTCCCACGATCTCGGCACACAACCTCCCATACAACTGTAACTCACTCCCTATAAATAGTACCCCTAAACTAGATTAAAGGGACTTTTTTTTGATTCTCAAGAACTCAAAAATATTAATACAAAGAACCTCTTTATCCCGTGGACGTAGATCTAATAAAAGATCGAACTATGTAAATCTTGTGTCCATCTTATTTTATATTTTTCTATCGTACAAACACTCTAATAATCGACGATCGAACAATCACCTTCTGGAACTTCCTGAATTTATGCAGAGACAGAAGTAGTGAAACAAAACAGATCATCATAAGTACATGAGTCTACCACTACAGTCCATAGAGCCGCCCGCCTCTTCTGCATATTGCTCTTCAGAAGATTTCTGCTATTTATGCGCATCATCTTCCTCATGACTTAAGGACAGAAAGTTGACCACATTTGTTAGCACACTCGTTAGCATAGTGACCATATCATTTGTATTCATGGCACTAGATCTTTGAATAATCCTTTGAGGCATGTCTCTTTGAAGGGATATTTGTCTTTGGAGGAGAGTTGAAGCAATCCCTAGAACCCGCTGAACGTCCTATTCGACTAGATTCAGTTGTCTGACTCATTCTTTTCCCTTGGAACCTTCCTCTGCTCACACTTTTGACAAGAGCATTCACATTTCGTACCAAGAGGGAAAGGTCTGAATCATCACTATCATTGACTATATAAATTTCTTCTTCAGAGTCAGTGGGGGTAACCTTAGGTGGTGTGTGTTCAGTTCCAAACGAAGATGCAGTCATAACAATGCTCTTCTTTATTGGCGGGGCTTCATATTCTTCGAGATCCATCTCGAACATTTTCAGATAATTCGTTATTGCTATAAACTCAAGGGCTCCTACATCCTTCATGGATGTAATGGTTGTGACTTTTTGCTGGAATTTCGACATGAGAGTGCGCAACGCCTTGGATACAAGTCATTTGTTTGTGATGGGTTCACCAAGATCCTGACTTTCATTGCTTATGTCAAGAATCTTATTGCAGTAGTCTCCAATAGATTCCTCACTCTTCATAAGCATATTCTCGAACTTGGTTGTAAGGATGTGAAAACGAGTATCTTTGACAGCAGTATCTATCACCTTGGCAATGCAGCTCAAGAATATTTCAAGCCTCCTTTGCAAATTCACAATTCTTCACCAATTTGAACATGTTGACATTGACGGAGGAAAAAATTACATTGAGGGCTTTGTCGATAAAGGTAGCTGCTTCATTCTCCTTTCTTGTCCTCTCACTGGTTGGCCTTCAAACAACATCACCTTCATCATTGGTTCTCTTAGGATGAGCCCAACCGTGTTGCACATAAGTTCAAGCTCTTGCATCAATCGACTAGATAATACAGAGGAAAGTGAAGGAGATGATGATTTCCTAAGACATCATACGACACATATGGCTCACGTGAAAGTAGACCAAACTCTGAACCAAGACATCTGTTCAGAGTCCTCTTAGTCAGAAGAAGCTAACTCTGATGATGATGACTATGATAACTTTGTCGCTTAGTACAAGAAGACCATTGAGAAGTGCAATAAGGTGGCTGACATTAACAAATCATTGTCAACTGAAGTGAGAGAAGTAACCAAAGAACGAGATCTACTCAAAGACAAGATACAACAGTTGCAGGAAGAACTAATCAATAAAGATGCTCTAATCAAGGCCAAAGACAAAGAACTTGGTCCTCTAAGAAGATGATCAAAATTATGAATGGTGGGTCAGCCAAGCTTGATCAAATTGTTGCTCAAGGGAAAATGGTCAATGACAAATCAGGAATATGCTACGACAGTGGTAAGTGTACCAAAACAAGTTGCAGGTGAGGAAAAAGTATCTTCAACTACTAAGGCTGAGACGAACAAACCGCAGAATCAGTTTCAAGGTGTGTTTCAACCATGTCGAAATAATTATCACAGGACAAAACCCACAAGGAGATCTCATATATGTTACTACTGTGGTAGACCATGTCATGTTCGACCATATTGCAGATTCTATTTGGGAGACAGAGACGACAACACCTCTACAATCAAAAGGGAATAAGGAATTACCAAACATTCAAAGGATATGTTGTCCATACAAATTCCAGAAATTATCAAACCTCTAGAGTATTCAATAAAGCCACTGAAACAGACATACAATCAATCAATATTACGATTGATGACTCATGCAACACTCGGCGGCAGATGCTGAAACAAGATGAAGTCCAGGACTCACAGTCTGTTTCAGAACAACAGAAATGTAATGCAGACACAAGGGAACGTCGCAAGGAACAAGACTTAATTAATTGCTAAAAGATACTCAAAAAGAAGAATGTGTTGACTGACTCTATAAGCATGATTGGAAATCCTCTAACTTAAGACCAGCAGACCGGAAATTGAATACATTATTAGAGTTAGTACCAGAATTCAGTCAAATCATAAAATATTCTAGTATGTTACCTAAGATGTTTTGTCATTTTTGCATCAAAACAAGGGGGAGAATTTGGTTAATTGGTTGCGTTCCTGCTGCTGCATCTTATTGTTCTAAATATTATATGCTTATATGATTTTTTGGGTGAAAGACATGGATGATATGGTGTAATTGATTGAGGGGAGCAATGTCATTGTTTATTTGATTCACTGCCTACTTGATTTGATGTGATTGATGGTTGTTTCCGCTGCTCGTTTTCGCTAAGAAGGTGCGATATCATATTCTACCTGTTGATTATTGCTGGATAGATTAGTTATCGTTGAAGTATGATATTGTGGGTGCTCTCATTTATCTACTCCATATTGGTGCTTTTAGCAACAGGCAGTTATTGACGGCAGCATCAATGATTATGTGTTTTGAATACATAAATACCAAAAAGGGGGAGATTGTGAGTGTATAATACACTATGTGCATCCTGTCAGAGAATTAGTCTCAATACTCAAATGAAACTTTGTTAGAGAAAATCTAGACATGAACTTCTCAACAAACTAACAAACTAGAAAATATGAATTTATCTATATCATATCTTCTAGGAGGACGGTGGATATCATGGAGAGAATAAGTTAAGGAGCAAAAGCAACAAACAAGTCTCAATATCTATTGATTATTTCATGAGTTTATATTTTATACATTGGGTTTGTGATTGTGAGAGAAGTAGCATCTAATTTGCGAATTGATTGCTCGGTTGGGTCATGGATAGTGTGGACCAATTTCAAGTCTACTTAGGAAGAGTGTAGACGGGTGATGAGAAATCTAGTAATAGAGATTTTTGGTATCTCTGAAACTCTTTAATAGTGGATTATTCTCTCGGGTTCGAAGTCCCCCGGACGTAGGTGTTCTCATGCCAAACTGGGTTACCAATCTCGCGTCTCTATTTGCGTCTCAGTTTATGTTATGTTTCACGTTTTGTCTCTCTGTGCATCTCAGTCTACAACCTGTCTCACAGTTTGTCTCACGCACAGTGAAACAACGACCACAAACTAAGTATTCTCATAACATATTACTGATTGCTTCTTTTTGTTTTCAAAGACAATCCCTAATTTGTTTTTTTTTTCAATATCTTTATATCCTGATTTCAATCCTCCATCTCTGAAATCTGACTAAGAATAGGACAAAAAGACCTAAATTTTAAATTTTAAATCTAATCTTGTTATTAATCGTACTGACTGATTCTCTTCTATTTTTGAACGAGCGGAAAGGCTCGGGGATGGGGTCGGGAACTCCAGCGTAGGTCAAGGAGTTTGGGTTGGTTCTTCGGCCTCCTTGCCGAGGACTCAACACTAGTTAAGTTTCCCATTTTTTTATATTTATATCATCAAATGTTTTCAGTATGTGTTTCCTTCATTAGTCTACATTGCTCATATATTGTGTTTATCAAGATTAGCTGAGTTTGACTTATATATGGTATATTAGTCTAAGTTTAAGTTTTAAACTATCGATCTGGAATATGTCTCGATTCAGTTATAGAAAATGAGTTCTAATTGTGGTTTGTTCGTTTTGGGTGCGTATTTTGTTTTCTAGTGCTGGAATATCTAAGTTTAAATAAAGAGCAGAAAAAAGAACTTTAGTATGTGAATATGTGTTTGAATGGTGTTCTGAGATATTATTCACAGTTTAAGGGGAGATAAATACATTAAGAGTTGGAATTTGAGTTGTTTACCAGGAGGATTAAAGTTTTTAACTTTGTTGAGGATTTTGTCAGGATTCCTTCTATTGATTTCCCTTAAAAAATTTCAAGTATTTGTTGATGAGATTTTGTGTTGGAGTGTGGTGTAATATGCTGAAGAAGGTTGTTATTTATAGTGTAAAACTTGACTAGGGGTGTGGCGAGGGGTTGGGTTAGAGATTTGTTTGATTGTGGTTTTGGGTGTGTCAAGTCTTTTTCCTTAAAGATGCAACTTGATTTTCTATTGCATCATCGGATCTTTGATTTTAACTCAGCTCTTTTCTTGTCTTTTGTAGCAGCTCCTAAGTTGGCAGTAGGGGATGAAAAGATGTCATCTCTTCTACCCAAGTATTCAAGCTCTTACTTTCCTTCCCTCTATATGGTTTCAATAGAATAGACTCATTTCCTAAAAGTGTAGTTTTCTTTCATTACACCTATAGAAGATTTCTACAGATTTCATATTTGGGATTTTATGTTCATTTTGTCTCTTTTGTTCATTTTTTGCAAATTTTCCTTGTACCCTTTGCAGCTTAGTTTGTTTCAAGTGTTAACTTTTATACATTTCGTAGTAAAATGTTTTTTTCTTTAATTTTAGTTTACATTTTTTTGTTGATATGTGTTAATTGCTTGTATACTTAACAGTCATTGATTAGGCTGAATATGTAACATTAGACTAGATAAATATATATATATAGAGAGAGAGACAATTTAACTATAAACTATGATCATTATTCATATGTTTATCCTTA
The DNA here is from genome assembly GCA_026898415.1 of Leonotis leonurus. Lineage (NCBI taxonomy): Eukaryota > Viridiplantae > Streptophyta > Magnoliopsida > Lamiales > Lamiaceae > Leonotis > Leonotis leonurus. The sequence continues at coordinate 932,679 of JAPKLX010000051.1, read as the reverse complement.
ATGACACTAATAAACATAGTTTCAAATTATTAAATAACATTATCAACTAACGGTGGTTGGGTGTGGGATTGGAGATGGAGAAGGGAACTGTGAGAGAGAGATGCTAATGATTTGATTGAATTATGTGTTGCGTTAAACAAGGTCAAACTTTATGTGGTTGTGGAAGACATTTGGTGTTGGAATAAAAAGAAGGTTCCCTGTACCATCAAAAAAGACTACTCATTCCTTTATCGAAGGGAAAATGGCGGAGAGGAACCTGAAAAAAAAGCATTTTCTCTCAACTTTGGGATTGTGGGGTTATTGCAAAAGCAAAGGTGTTTGCATGGAAGGTTATTAAGAAGAGAATCCTAGCTGAGCTTAGAAGGCGACATTGTCTCCTGTCAAGTGTCGAAGTGGAGTGCTCGTTGTGTAAAGAGAAAGAGGAAACAATTGAAACATCCTCTTCGAGTGTAGGATGGTCACGAAGATGTGGAACAAGTGCAAATCCTGGTTAGGTATCTCAGCGGCGCTTTCCCAAAAAAAACTAAGCATCACTTTGTAAGGTTCTTCAACCTTTTTTAGACCAACGAAAGAAAACAAGTGTGTGCATGTTTGTGGGTGGGTTTGGTGTGGCTGGTTTGGAAGTCAAGATATACAATTATTTTTAAAGGGGAGGAACGAGATGCTGAGAGGGTCTTTGGGGAGTGGAGAGTTAGAGTATGGTCATCGCTTTGTTATAATCGATCCAAGTTGCTTACAATTAGAGATTTTCGCTTTTAGATGACTAATCATTGGAATTGTTTGTAATTGATCTTTGTGTGGTAGGATATTCTCATTACCTGCTTCTGCTAATAAATTGCTTTTATTGAACAAAAAAAAAAGAAAAAAACTAATTATTAGTAAACTAAATCAATTCCAATTAGAGGTTTCCCAGGTTCGGTTCCCGGTTCGAACCGAACCAAACTGGCAGTTCCATGGTTTCAAAAATTGGAACCGGAGCCAAACCGGTTAAGGAATTACACGGTTCCAATTTTGGTTTGGTTCCACGGTTTTCGATTCGGTTCTAGAACCGATGGTTCTGCAGTTCTAACTGTATTTAAAAAAAAATTAGAATAAGGTATTTGAATTTATTGAGTTATTATTATAATAATAATTATTTTTACGTGAAAGAAAATTGTCGTAATAACATTTATATAAATTTGATTTGCAAATAACAACTTATAAATCATAGAGAAATTAAAACATTAAAATAAAAGTTATTGAATTTCATAAAAAAATACAAATTATTGACAAAAAAAATTCAAGTTCTACTAAATATTAAATACAAAAAAAAAATACAAGTTTTAATTTAGATGGGGAAAAAGAAGAAAAAAAAAGGTTTGAGCTTAATTATATTTGAATCATATTTTAAATGTTAAATTTATATTTAAATTAAATCATATATTTGAATTTATATAAAATTGATTTATTTATTACTATACTATTCTTTAATAAGAATAGTAATTTTGATTCACTAATAATGTTAAAAAATTTAAACTTGAATTTTTAATTTTTAATTTTTAAATTGAAATTTAAATTTGAATATGAATATGAATTTGATATGTTAATAATGTTTCTATGTTTTATGTGTTTTTTTTTTGCATTCTTTTTCAACTCTATATTTTTCATTTCAAATAATATTTAAATGTTGTATATTCAAAATTTGCAAAAAAAATAATAATAATAACGGTTCCACGGTTCCGTACCGCGAACTTTCGGTTCCCAAAATTAGAACCGTAACCCAACCGGAACCGAATTTCACGATTCCAGTTCAAAACCGTTTCTCACGGTTCACGGTTCGGTTCTCAATTCCAGTTCAAATGGACACCTCTAATTCCAATTACTTACTATAAGTTCTAATTGAAATAGTTCAATTGATTTTATGCTAGTAAGAACTATCATTACTGATTTCTAATTGATACTCTATTCATAAATAGAACTAAATTTTAAAAGGGGTTTAAGATATGAAGTACTCCTTTTAAAATATGGAGTAATTTCTAGCGAAAGGGTGGGGCGTTACAACTTTACTTTTAATTTCTAGTAAAATATGGTTGTGCATGAAATATTATTTATATAAAATGTTTATAAATAAGGGAAAACAAACTCACGGGGGTAAATTATTGCTCAACCCAAAATTTTCTTTTCAAATATTTTAATTGGTTTTAAGGAAACGATGATAAGTTAGCGACGAGGTATGCCTCATCGGGTGTTCTATTCATAAATGTTGATAACCAAAGTGAGAGAAATATTATATTGATACTTATTTTGCTGTCATTTGGTTTTATCTTGTGTATGACTTTTTGTGTCCAAACTCATGCTCTTATCATATTGATCGTCAATACAATACTTTCAACTTTTGATCTCATTTATTTCAGTGTATACGGTTCGGTGTCTCCATACATTGAACTCCAGTCATATCCGGTGTGTTCAAACTCTTGAAGTTTTCATTTCTTCTTTAATTGTTATATCATTATTGTCCTAATACAACATTTTCTAATTATATTTTACTAAATTCTAATTTCGCATAGGCTCCCTTTTGCATGGAAGTTCAATTGGAAGGTGTTTAAAAAGTGTAATTTGAAAATAGTAATAAATACATTCCTAAATTATTAAATTTAAAATATAAAGAAATTTTGTGGACATACCTAAATGACAAAATTTTAAAAGTTACGTGGATGAAGGGAGTAGTATATGTTGAATTTATTTTAGAAAATACTATGTATGAATTTGGGTCGGTTCTGCGGGCTTAACATATTTTGATACGAATCTTAGTTTTTAAGATCCAGTGAATTTGGATCAAGCGAGATTCAATCCAAATTCAACTCATTCTCATCCCTAATTCTAACCATACATACTAGTTTTGATAGAGCTTAATATTCCACTTTATTTTCTCCATAATTTACATGCTATTTTATGTGAATTAAAATTGAATATTTTATTTAATCTAGTAAACCTATAAATCCTACAAATTTGTGAACTCTCAATCAACTATTTTATGTGAATTAAAAATGCATGTTTTAAATGATTTACTAAGCCTGATAATCCTATAAATTTGTGAACCCATTAAGTTCCATCCATATGTTTTTTTAGTACTAATAGAGCTGTCAAAATCGCCGGGTCGGGTCGGGCCGGTCCACCGGGCTTTTCCAAGATGTAAGGCCCGCTCAAGCCTGCCCATAACTTTAGGGCGGGCGGGCTTACCCGGCCCATTTCCTCTTTAAAAAAAATTCTCTACACAAAAATTCTTTTTTTCGCATTTTTATTAAGACGCCACACACAATTCATATAACCAACACATGATATTTATTTATTAAAGTTTCAAAATTCAAATAATCGATCACAACAAAATAATTAAAGTTTCAAAATTCAAAAAAAGTCAGCCTTAATTGAATTATAGAAATTCAATTAAGAAATTGATATGTATTGAAAGAATTGAAGAATGCCATATATATATATATATATATATATATATATAATTTTAGTAGTAATAATTAATATAACAAAATTTATGATAATTAAAAAACGTATTCATTAAAATCATGAACCCAATAGACCATTTATATGTATTGTCCGACTCCTTTTTAAAGCACTTAGATTGGAAAAGGCATTTATATATTTATTTAATTTTATTAATAAATGAAGAGAATATATTTAAGTTAATAAATTAACAAGTACTTATTATTTTGGAATACATAGTCGTCCCAGTCTGAGCAACACGGTGAAATATGTAATTTCATAAAATATATTAATTAATAAAATAATAGATATAATTTTATAAATGTAATTAAAGAAAAGTAATTATTGAAAATATAAATAAAAGAAAAATATAAAAATATAAAAATAATCATTGATTTATAATCAATACCATTTTCAATCATTACCTTATGGGTGGATATTGAAAATAATTACCTCAACTAAATTTTCAATATCGTCTTTCATCTAGGGTATATATTAACCATTGATTGTAGATGAACGGTGGTTTAGATTCATTCTCATTTCTTACACACGATTTTTTTTCTCACGTGAACCTAATCGTGCATGTATATGTATATATTTAAACTCATTATAATATATAAAAAATTATTCCCTCTATCCACTTCATTACACCCATTTAATTATAATATTACACCCAATTGAAAAGGTTCACATAACGAGTTTATTTTTATATATAAAAACTATAATTTGTATAAACTTGCTGTAACACTATAATTTCTTCAACCATCTGCTTCCTGTTTCCTTAGCTTTACCCTACGCGGCGCTTTATCTCCCGGAATCGGATCCCTCCCTGGCTCCCTCGCCAAAGGAATTTTCCCAATTGATAAAAAATGCTTATTCAATTAAACAAACGAGCTTATTATCTCAATTGATAAAAATTGTATGTTATGACTATACAAAATGGAATTTGTGAAACACTATAATTTTATATAATTATATTATTTCATTTGTAATTAATATTCAAATATTATATATTAATCAATTTTTTAAAATAATTATATATATACATATACACATGTTATGTTCATATAAAAAATAATGATATGTCATAAATGAGAAACATGTATTTATATATTACAATTACTTATTCACATGATTATTGCTATAGATTATGGAGAGGTTAAATATGAATTTTCAATAAAAAATATTTTTAAATATTATATTCCTATTTTTGACATCTACACATATTTAATACTATTAATATTTTATTTTATCTATATTTTTATTTTTACTATTAATAATATGCATTATAATGATACAAATAATAGAGCAAATTAAGCAAATTTTGCATTGTTTGTTATCTCATTTAAGCATTTTTATTTTTTTAATTTATCGGTTATAATTGTAAAAAATAAATCAAAACAATTAAATAAATAAAATAATATAATAAAGCAATTATTAAACAATATATTTCTAGAAAAAATAACAAATAAATAATAAATAAACATAAAATATATATAATTAATTTAAGTCATTTTCTAGTTAGAAATATACTAAAAATTTTAAAAATCCCATCAAATAAATAAATCAGTTATATATATTTAATATAAGTCGTGCAAGAAGTCGTACTAGCGTTGCGCGAAGCTCATCCAACTCGAAATTTCTTAAGAGAAAAAAAGCCGCGCACCCCTTCCATAGTCACTAGATGCACTCACTGCAAGCAAGCAATATGTATCAGCAAGCAATTGGTGTCCACCTTTTTAGGTGGTATTCACTAGTTTGTCTCTGAAGCCTCTAGCTCCCTCTAACCCGTGTCTTGCGTCATTGCGAGGGTCGATAAACACCACCCCTTATTATAGAAAAAATGGGTTTTATAATGGAGCAAGCAACGGGTCTAAGCCACAGGAGCTGAACGAACCGCAGGAAAGATCTGGAGGAGCAGTGTCGGGGCATAAGCGCCCTCTTGCTACCCATATGCGAGGCGCCGCTGGCCAGCGGGGGATTCGGTATAGCAGCTCACGTTCGTTTGAGCTACGCGTTCCCGCTGGACTGGATACATCTTAGCTGTAGGAAGTATGGTTCCGAAAGTGACTTCAGTTTGCTAGTTCAGGCTCAACTCCTCGCTTTACGTTAGCGGACCTACAGGTCGGGCTAGGGCTCTGCGCTCTTTCTTTCTGTGTGGGACGATACTGGAGAGAGAAGGGAATGCTTCGAGGCTGCCATGCCTGCAGTTACTTCACTCGGTCAATGGGGATAAACCACTGTATATCGCTTTTTTGATGCTACTTAGACTTGAATCAACCAACCGGATCCAATAGGTCCCCCTGAGGCCGAAAGAAACGGGTCCTTTGGATCATGGGCCACAGCTACTTGGGTAGAGACCGCTGAACATCATTTGGACAGATCCAGCGGGCCCCCTGCTCATGAAAGGGCTCCGCTGCAATGGATGGCAGAGGGTCCGTAGTACCCGAAGCACTGGAGTAATCCAGTAGCCGGGAAGGGGGCCGCCGCAAGGCTGGCTAATCGTACGCAGCAGGCTCGAAGACCTTTACAATAAGTTCTGGAAGGCACATGAGTCCGAACGCTATGTTGAATGTGCGACTGACACCTTGTATATGATAAATTCCATTCAATCGGTCTAACATTAATGGTCAAAAATAATTTATTTAATATATATTTATTTATTTTAGGAACATTATTTAAATTATAATATAATTAAAATTAATTTTATTACTTTAATTCTTACCGTGCATCGCACGGGTGTACAAACTAGTAGGGATTAAAGTAGATAAGGAAAGTAGGAAACAATGAATTGCAAATTTGCATTACAGAAGAATTAAAGTTTCCACCTTTTCATCACTATAAATCCATAGCAGAAGATGGGATTATCCACGGCCACATTCACGACTACCATCACCGAGTACTCCCATCTCATCCCCTCACCAATCTCACTTTCACCTCTAAGCCCAAAAAGGATAAAAGATAATAGATGAATAACCAAAATACCAAATACAAGAATGTTACCTTTATGAGAATTATCCATTCTCTCCTCTGCTCTTAGGAATTCTTAGGAATAACCGAAAAACGCGCCACGAAGGATGGTAGAAGGCATAAGAAAATTAGAAGAGTGAGAACAAGATAATGACTGCAGAGTCTGCAGTAGTTCTCCAGTTCAGCGTATTAATGTTTTCTAAAGAATAAGATATTTTAATAAAAAATAATATACATTAAATCGGGTGGGCTTTTTTAGCCCGAAACCCTATAAGCCCATAGGGTTCTCTGGGCGGGCTTTTCAGGCCCGATTTTTTTCGGGCCTTAATTTTTAGAGCCCAACCCGACCAAACCCCGGGTTTTTTAGGCGGGCGGGCGGGCGGACCGGGTCGCGCCCATTTTGAAAGCTCTATGAAAGTTGCATGATTCTCTTTATTTTTAATGAACTCATCATTTTTTTATTTATCTGAAATCCTTGCTTCTGTCGGCCTTTATGTGCCATCTGTCTGAACTCTTGGCTTGAAGTTCTACAGCTCAAGGTCTGCTTTTCATTTTCAAAACATTAGTTTCACGCGCCCATGACTTGGAAAGGTTTTGACTTAGCTCACGAAGTGGAAGAAGAGCAATCAACGGTACACCTACATTTCATTTCACAAACGGTACAAAAACGAAATAGTAAACCATTTGACTACTCAATCAGGCAAGGAAGTCTTTCGGACTACTCCTTTTATGGCCCCTTCAAGGTCTCCCTGAAAGCATAATAGGAACTGAGTCGCCCATTTGCCATTGCGGGAATTTCGCCCGCATCCGATCCCCAATTCTTGTTCACCCCGGATGATCATGTTGGGTGAATTGTGACCTCGTACGGGTGAGCAAGAGCCGCTTCGTCACAGTACTTACTTATGGGCTGGGGAGCATGGCTGTAAGGCAGAGCGAATCCGAAAAGATTGCCTCAGTTCGGATTGTTCTCTGCAACTCGAAAACATGAAGTTGGAATCGCTACGGCCCTATAGTGGTGTAACTCGGTGAACCTCACTCCTATAGGCCACTCAAACATAGAAAGATTAGGGGCCGACTGGCCAGCCCTCTCTATTATATTATATTATATTATATCTCAATTTCTATCGGCCGGTGTCGGTGTCAGACAATTCAAAGAAAAGGAGAAGTAGCTTTACCAAGAGCGGAAAACACTTCAATTGAAGTGAGATACGCAGTTCAGTTCTATATAGAGCTCATTCGTGCAACTTGAAGAACACTTTCCTTTTCTTGCAGGATGTATATGGTTTATTGGCTAGGATATAGGGTTTACAGCTATAACTGTAGATGTTTTCATTCATAACGATACAATCAGTTTTACAAAAAAAATATCACTCAAAGATACAAAGAGATTTAAGTAAATGTCACTCAAAAGTTTTATAACGATACAATCAATTTTACGTCACTCATTAAATAAAGCCAATGGGCACTAATTCTACAAAAAAATGTTCCAACAAAATTTTAAGAGGACAAAGTCCAGTTTTCCTTTATAATTTCATGATTCCAATGCAGCTTAACCTCAGATGCTACTGAACACCAATCCTCTATCTTACAGAGAAGAATTACTTCTATTCTATAAGTTTGGCAACAATGTCCCCATCAACACAGCTACGTAAAATTCCAACATTTTGTCAACAATCATTTCACGAGCAAGACTTTCTTCCCCTTCACACGAAATTTATCGCTGTTTCCAAGCTGAAACAGAAGCCAGTAAGTACAAAATGTAGCATTGTAAAGGCCAAAAGAACCACATTTATGGAGATACGATGTTCATAGTATACCTTCTGCTTTAAAAAGGTAAGAGCATCTTCTTCCGATAAGCTGGAAAGCGTTGAAGGTGAATGTTCATCAAGAAGTACTTTGAGCTGCTTCAGCTTCAATGACTCCCCAGGTGCCTTCAGCAATTAGCATTTCAGCAGGTTGGGTGCCGAAATATAAAATTAGAGCAGCTTTAAAAAATTATCAGAGATTATACCTGTCCAAGAAGCTTCCTACACAGCTTCTTAACTTTTGACTTGGGTTCGTGATCTACATCTACCACCGAAATTTCACGTTTCCTTTTCACTAAATATGAATCAGAGGAACCATCCTCATCCTCATCACCATCACCATCACCAAAAGTCGTCTTTTTCCCTTCAAAAAAGCAGCCAGCAATTTTCTTTTGACGATCCTTGATACCAAGCCCTTGTTTTCCAGATGTCTTAGTGTTCTGAAAAAGCAGCATTGAAATGTAATATCATGCAAAAAGTCAACTATCAAGAACAACTGGCATGTTAAGGACATAAGCATAATCCATCTATGTACTCTTCAATGTTTGTGCAGTCGCAGAACTACTGGAATTAGCATAAACTTGAAACCTCGTCATGCATGAAGTACTGTGTAGCTACAGCAACAAGTATCCTTTGAGTTATTTTGCATATCGAGTATAACAAATGAAATCGACAAATTAATATCCATTTAAATACAAACCAGTGGTCCAAATATGTTGTAAAAAACAAAGACGTACTCTAGTCATTTTGTCAAGGCATCTAGGGTAAGATTCATGCTTGAGAAATTATAACCATAAAAAATAATAATTATAAAATAGTAAAATAACAAAACATTCATGACATTAAAATCTTAGAAATCTAATATCCATCAAATTAAAGTTAGCAAGTGTCTTAAATCAAGCACCATGATCAGATTTAAATACTTAATTAAATCATAAAAAATATAATCTCATCCAATCTAAGTCTTAACTCATCTGCATCAACTCATAGAAAATCATCAATATCCTCCTTAGCTTACAGCTTACTGACTGCATATGGTGGTGCCGATGGTTGGGAGCGAAGGAGTACATAGGGAGAGAATGAGAGTAGCACAATGTGTACGTGTTATTCTTCAACTGTTGTGTTTCATTCGTTTATTTATTTTTATGTTTTTGACATTTAGGGTTGAGTTTTTATTGTTTTAGGTTTCATTTTTAATGAACTTCGCAATTTTAAGTTAGTTTAACTCAAAAAGTAATTTAAGCCCAATTACATAAGTGGAAAAAGGCTTGAGCCACTGCCTTTAAGGCGGTGGACCTTCCAGCATAAGCCTCAAGGAGAAAATGCATTAGCCTCAGAGGCAATCTATGCATAGGCCTTGAGGCAATTTCTTCATGAGGCCCTTCCGAGGCAGGTCTTCAGGAGGACCTCTAAACGATTTTTACAACAGGTCCAATAGTTAGTGGACTCTGATTTTCACATCCATGGATCATGTTCAGTCCTTACACAACATACCTGAGCAGTGTTGTAAAGATTTTCTTGATCATCCTCATTGAACATGGACCTCTCAAGTGACTTGTTTCCCCGAGATTGAGCACCGAGCATACCTCCAACAACAAACCCAAATTTGTGACCCCACCAATCTGGGGGGATATCTTGAGTTTTTCTTTTTATGTGATCTATGAGAGAGAATAAAAACAAGGACCAGGATTAATTAAATAGGAAAAACAGAAAATAAATTAATTTGGTTGGTGTATGATGAGATATGCACTAAAATTCTTCATCATGCTTTAGTAAAAGACAAGAAACCTCTCATTTTCATACTAGTGATATTGCTTCTTAACTTCATTATGTAAGCTAAACACTGTTACTCTGTTGTTAAAGGTTCAAAAACTACAAGCAATACAAGATTTAATTGTTGGCTAGAATTAACAAGAACACATTTCAATTACAAGTAACATCATACACAAGTACAATTTAATTTCATCCATTAAGCTACCCAACACTTATGATTGGCAAGACATAAAACCTGAACATTATAACAGAATAGAAGTTCAATTTAATTCCTCATTAATCTATCCACAACTTATGATTGGCAAGACAGAATAAAAATCTGAACACAAGGAGAGAATAAAGCAAAGACATACTCAGGCTTCTTTAATTTATAAGTTTGATTTACAACAAAAAACAATAAAGAAAGTACACCAGACTAGAGTGTCCATACTTAACATTCAAGAAATTTTCGGCCTGCCAAGCACAATAATAATACAGCAATAAACTATTGGCTTTTCTATAAAATAATCTGCAACAAAAGTGTGCATGGTGCTTTTTTATACGAAGTTAGGAACAGCAACAAGCTATATAAAGTGTGTGCAAAAAAGAACATCAAAGGCTCGTGACGACATGAGAACAGTTTTTGAAACGGTATGTATAGAGCTTAGATTTTGACCAAACGGATCTAAACTTACCTTCTTCATCTGGAATACTGGATTCAATCGACTTTTCTTCGTCTGATAGTTCGGGACAAGGACAAACCTCTGGAGACTTGGACTTGTTCACCTAAGCCAATAATTACACTAAATATATTAGTGAGAAAGCCCATCGCTATTCTAGATAAATCAAGAGAGCCTCATACGTTACATGCACCAATGATAAGTTTAGGTCATTGATTTCACAGCTCTAAGATCCCTTTTAAAGTTCAAATAAAATCTATCCAAATCTAATCATAGGAGGGTTTTAATCCACTAATATTAGGTCATCATTCAGGACACTGTACTTGGGCCAGAGATTTTGGATTGGAGATTTATAGGACTTTAGCAGCTAACTTATTATGAGCTTTCTACACAGACCAGAGAGAATTTAATTGTCTTTTATGTCAACATCATTCATCAGCTAATAGATAATGAGAGTTTTAACATGAAATTTCTAATTTTATCCCCACTTAAGTTTTTTTAACACTTATTCGACAGCTGCAAAATTAATACTTGCATAAAATGAGATTCTATCAGATCCCCTCAGTTATAATGCACTAAAACGTTACATAGAGATACTTCACATATATAGTTAAACTAGACATACTTCATGTATAAACTTTTATCAGTTTCCTTCAAAACTTTCTAATCAACCAAGCAACTTGTAGCATGTTTCTAGTCATCCCACAAACTCAAAACCCATGACCACATCCAATAAGCTTAATAGCTATAAGACCTTATATTCAACAGGTTGTAAATCACCCATCGCGCAGCTAACATGTTCTAGCGCTATCGCGCATTCTGCATCGCGTCACGCGTGCTATTTGAATATGTAGCGAAAATCACAATATATATATATATATATATAATTTAAGATAAGAATCAAAATACTTGGTCCCTTCAAAACAGTTCCAAAACCAGAATGTTTTAAACAAAATGCTATATTATAGTTACATACTTATATTAATTATTAATATTACTACTAATATGCGAGGTTTCACTAAAAACATCTAATTGTTTAAGCATCATCGTCATTTTTATATGGATCAGCATCATTCTCATCCTCATCACTGCTCTCTTGATTAAATTGATGTTTTAAACCCTAATGCATTATTATCTGTTATGTTAATCAAATTGTGTGCTATTCTGTGCGATGGGCGATGTGAAAATAGCGCATAATATCGTGAGCGCTATTTGAATTTCGAAAGGAAATCGCGACTCGTCGCAAGAAGTTTGCGTGACGGTGCGCGATTGCAAACCTGCACTGTTAACAAATATGCATTCAACCTATGCTAATCATCATTCAATACCAAATTTAAGCATAAAACAATCAATCCCAAACAAAAACTGGGCCTTTATTGCGACTTCTATTGCACCGATGCCACCAATATGCTCTTTCAACATCATTAACTAGGTAATAGAAAGAGGAGATCAGCAGACCATACTTACAAGAATTCCTTCGAGATCCTGAGAAGAATATCCACGTACGGTCTTTCCCTTCTCTCTTCTTTTATACCTGGACACATGATATCAAAAGTCGTAAACCTCTAAATTAAAAAAATTATAGCTATTAGAAAGGAATATCACTGGAGAATGTATAGACTGACCTCCCTTGAGGTCGAGTAGCCTTGACAACTGCCACTTGATTGGCCTCGAACAAGTTGGGCTCATCAACAACTTTATGTGTATCAGTCTCGTCAACTGTTAAGCACAATGAAACCACATGTCACGTTATTTGCATTATTATAAAAACTCAAAATTCAGGTCGAATTCCTATTTCCACAGAAATACCTTCATCCTTGGTAATCTCAACTGCATGCTGCCAAAGTATAAAGTGAAAAATAATCAATAAAAATCATGGCAGATAAAAGTACGTCAGATATATGCAATGTTGTAAAAAACGTTGTTAAGATGTGACTCGGATCGCGTTGCTAAAAAAGAGCTTCAAGGCCTAAGCATTGTCAGCCCTAGATTAGGCTTACGCCTTTTGGGTTTGAGGTGTACGCCTCGATATTAGTTTAAATTGGGCTTCAAATTCTGATTTTTTTCGGGGGCCTTTTCAATTGAAAATAATTTAAATTAACATTAAAGCCAATAAACAATTATATAAACCCATTAAAGCCCTACCTTAATTGAATAAAAAACATAAAACAAACTTATACCAATTAACTTAAATTAGAACAATAGACATATTAGAGGATTAACATAAACTAGGGCAGGGCCGCAAACAGAATTTCGGCACAAGGAGAGTTAAGAATTTGATTGATGAGGAGGAGAAACTTGATTGGAAGGATGAGAACAATGAGGATGTTGAAGGGTCTAATGGTGTTGATGATGAGTTCGATTTAGATTAGATGATATTATGATGTATGACGCTTAATTGAGTATTTAAGTTTAGTCCCATCATATTAGTTTTGAATATGTAATGACACAAATTGCATGGAATTAACATTTCTAAGTTTTTAATTTAGAGTTTGGTTTGTTATTAAATTATTTTATTATTTTTTTCTCAAGTTTGACGCTTACACCTCAGACCGACTCGATGCTTACGCCTCGCCTCGCAGTGACAAAACACCTCATATACGCCTTCATTTTTTACAACATTGGATATATGCAATGAATAGATAAGAGACGAAAGTTACCACTTTCAGTTTCTTGAGGATACTGTCAAATTGAGTGGTATCGAAAGCCCACGGATTTGGTATCTCTGTTCCAATACCTATATATACACCAAATCAAAATCACCCCTTTGTTAATAAATTAGATATCATCAAACTTTCAGACAGATTACGTAATTCAATTATTTTTACTATAGGTTGAAATGGTAGGGTGAAAGTGAAGGCAACCTAAAGTATCCTGCTTGTTCTTCACCCTAACATATCCTTTGATGCCTTGCTTTTCCTTTCCAAGCCCTTCTCCTTCTTCCCATCCCTGGGCAAACGTTATAATGATAATTAAACGGCAAACATTCATCAAAACATCAACCAAAATTAATCAATTATAGCATAGAGTTCTCATCTTTGCAGAATAAAACAAAGGATTGCTTATGAATCAATTGTGCAAAGGGATATGTCATTCCAAGAAACTAATAAAATAAACATTGCTCCTGTATAATATTGATATCGATCCAGACAATGACAGCATAGTTCAGTAACTTCATCTTGAACATAATAATATACGAATAACCAAGAACATATGCTATAGAAGCACATATCTGAGCTACAAAACAAAAATTGTCCCAATTGTTTCCAGTTGACTTCGTACTTTGGAAAAGTGCAGATAACAAATGAATTTACAACAATGAATGCACTCAATGGATCATGGCCATCTATATCATTGTGTTCCTAATTACAATTAACATAAAAGCCAGAAATGAAGGATGCGCGGGCAGACCAAGATTACCATTTGTTTCATGAGACGAAAGGCTGCAGAACTCCGGTCAACTCCAACATAGCGGAGAGGAACCTCAGGTGTCGCCATATTAACAGTTGGCTAGTTATTTATTTTTTGCTCTCTTTCACATCAACTGAATTTCTTCCTCAACCGAGATTGCAAATCGAATTGCTATTGTCCCAGTTGGACTGAAAGAGCAAATAATTCACTTCTAGTCAAATAGTAATTTCATTTCACATATATAGTATATGTAGCCTTTTAGTTAGTTGCATTTTATGTACTGTATAAACATAGAATTATCGAAACATCGGCTAAGATGCTTGATTGAACATTATGTGTACCAATTTTAAAATAGTAAATAGAGTGATTGATGAGGATGAACACTCTGCATACTGTGAAAAGCAACTATGAAAAGCTCTAGAAAACATGTAAGCGAAAGTTTAAAAGAAGATTCCCCTTCATACATAAAACCAGAGAGAGAAAAAAGGTTTTGATTATTTCTGTAGTTGCAAATACTATAGGAGGGTTACAACAATAATCATATGAGCTTAGAGTAGTAAACACAATGATTTCTTCTCATGGAATAAAGGAACTTGCCTGATCCCGATACCATTTTTTTAACACTATGATTATCGCATTATGTCCCACAATGATTGAAGACATAGCATATGTAGGAGAGAATAAATAACTGATTCTTGATATGATTGAAGATCGTAGAATAAGCAGAAGATAGAAGGCATGAGCAGAGTGAGCGCCTGCGTTGTTGTGGGGAGAAGGCCGCGCTTCAGAATTTCTAATGAGATATTAGGGCTTTTCATTTTAATATGTATATTTTTAGGCATATTTGTAAATCTTAATTATGCGGAAGACGGCGTCGCTATTATTAATTTATTATTATATTAAAAAAAGTTTATTATACAATTTAAAACTAGAGCTTCTGCTTAAAATTATCATTGATACTTAAAATTATCATTGATGAATAATGACTTCAGATTGGCCTTTTCGTTCTCTTGATCTTAATTATTTATTATCATCCACTTTCACATGAATGATTGATTTTTGTGAAATTTAGATATCATGAATCAAAGCATAGTTTATTTTGAAGGCCTCCGTCTGATAAATGAGCAAAAGCATGTTTCTTGTTTAGTTTTAGATCTAATTCGAGTGTCCTCTTCCGCTATGTGTTATATCTAGACTTAGCTATCTTAGTTGTACTCTTCCACTATGTGTTATATCTAGACTTAGCTGTCTTAGTTTCCATCGAATGGTATCGCACCCAAGCTCCAAACTTCGAGCCTCAACAACCCCAACTACGCCAACTCCAAACCCAAGCCAAAAATAGGAGAATCAGTACAAAAAGTGAATGAAAACAGATTATAAAAAAAATCTATAAATAATTAAAACTTAGGATTCTGCCTAAGAAGTCATAATCCAACGAGACTTAAAACATGAAAGGTGAAGAAGATTACCGGAGGCAGCGGGACAAGAAACGGGCGACTAGGTAGCCTCGTTGGCTGTCGTCGCTGCCGAGAGAGAGAAAACAGAGAATCGAGAGTGAGAGCCCGAGTGAGGACGATCGAGAGCTTGGAGAGACGAGAGGTGCTATCGAATACTGAAATGAAGGGAAAGAAAAAAGAGAGGGAGAAGAGGGAACGGGACTTACCGTGGGAAGAGGCGGCGACGGCTGGACGAGGCTGGCGGCGGCACAGAGTCGGCGTTGGTTGTTATGTCGGTCGAGTGAGAGGCAGAGAGAGAGTCGGGCGAAAGAGAGGAAAAAGAGAGAGACGGCTGAGAATGAGGTATAAAAGGAATGGGTAGGGTTTGTGGGCCTGGAGTCTGGGCCGACCATATTTAAATTACATGGACCGGGTTACAATTAAATGGAGTTTGGGCCATATATTTATTTTAATTAGATTATGTTTAAGTTTAGATTATGTTAAGAAAAGTCAGTTGAGTTGGATATTTATTACTCCCTCTCCTTCTGTCTCACTTCAATTGTTCCAAATACTTTTGGCTCGCATACCAATATTCACTTTATTATACTCTTAATTACCTTTTTCACCTACTTCTTTCACTTACTTCTTTGACATTTTTCTTCTTTCACCTACATCTTTCACCAACTTTATTACCATTAACTTCTTCCACTACACCCAACTTTAGGAAATGGGACAATTTATATGAGACACCCAAGTATTGACTAGTTTTAAATAATGATATTGTGTCTCATTTTAGACGAGAGTACTAGTTCAAATTAATATTGGTCCATAAATTGTGACTCAAATTTTAAAATATTTCAAATATAATTATTATTAATAACTTTATTACCTATTATAAATTAATTCGATTAAGGACAAAAATTAGCATTTAATAATCATAGTTCCATTTAAAATTCTAAAGCATTATTTATGAAAAATTAGTACATGTGTCCCATCCAATGTACGGAAAAAAAAATAATTATAACTTATTTTATACGTATAAGATAATTATTTTTAATTTTTATCATATTCCATGAAATTATAGTTATTTATTTTAATTTTTCGTTCTTATATTTTATGTGCATTCGAAATTTTGAATTTTTGTTGTTTAGTATTTAGCTTAATGAGTTATTTATTAGTGCATTGGATGTGTACTGATGCAATTAGAGCAGTTGTTTAGCTCGTTTTTGTGTGTATTTTTGGTTTATATTCTGTCGTGTTTAGATCTTACGTGAATCGATTTGGTATCTTTTAGTTTGTTTTTACTTCGTGTTTTGTTTGTTCTTGTTTTGTATTTAGGATGACGAGAAGGAGCCAATGTGAGTGGAAATGATGCCGAAAATGCCGAGGATGCTAAGCCGAACGAAGTGGCACGGGTCGAGGAGCGCACAAGAGGAGAAATGACACGGAAGGAGTGAAGCCAGCGAGCGCTGGCTAGCTTCTCAGCGCTCGCTGGGATGCAGAAGAGGCGAATGACAAAGAGCTACAGCCAGTGATTGCTGGGATGCAAAAATTCGTGCGCCAGAGTGGTGAAGCCAGCGACCGCTGGCTTCTCAGCGGTCGTTGGGCGACAATTTTCTGTGGGATTTTAAAGCCAAACCAGGCCATTTTGAAAGGCTAACTCCCATAACTCCTATCTCTCTCAGAAGAAAACCCGAAACTTGTATTTTAGAACTCTCCTTAGAAGTAGTTTATCTTGTATTTTACTTTTGGGAAGAAGGATTAAGGTGGAGATCAATTGCTCCATCCAAGTTGTGTGATCATTAGTGAGTTCTTATATTGATTTCTTGTTTGATGATTATGTGATGTGATTGGATAGGGTAGTTGAATCTCCACTAGGATCGATTTCTTTTGAATTATTGATGTTATTGATACTCATGCTTGTTGTTTGGATTGTTTATCCATATTGTATTGATTGATCACTTTTACAATTCCATAGACATATGGTGAGGTTGAGAGACAAACCTTTTGTCGGACCAAGGTTCAATCAACTTCGGTTATAATCAGTGACGTAATAATCGAGAATTCATATGCTATCTTGAGTGCTTAATTGTGTGGCTAAATGCGAAAGTCATAAGTCACGATCTAATTATTAAATACGAAAGTGCATAGTTAGATAACTCTTAAGAGCTTTAGAGGGGCAAGTGAATGCATGAGTAGTTGTAGCATGAGATGATCCACATGAATATCGTATCCTAGAACCTTAATTTTTGATTCCCGTTGTTATTTACTTATTTGTTCTTACTTTTAGTCATTTGCTCTTTTGCATCTTAATAGAATGTTTAGGACGTATTAATTGTTTAATCTATAGCACTTGAACTAGGAAGCCCTGCTAAGCCTTCCTTGAGATACGACTAGGGTCAGCTTACTACGTACTATAGGTCTCGTTTAATTGCGAGAACTCAGACACACGTTTTAAGGTTGAACAAATTTTGGCGCCATTGATGGGGAAGGCTTTAGGCGTTCTTGGTTTAAGTGCTATTGTTTGTAGTTTTTATCCTTTTATGTTCTTGTGATTTTCTCTTTTTGTTTAGTATTCTATTGTTATTTTTTTTTCTTTTTGTCGTGTTTAGTTTCTTTCATGTTTCTTCTTGTTGTGTAGTGTTCGTTTGTAATTGTTCTTTATTTTTCTTTATTTTATGATATCTCTCTCCCGCAAGTTGTGTTTGATTTGTTTGTTGTGGTGGCAGGTTGCTTAGGAAGAGTAGGAATGACAAGCTTCCTAGCCAACCAAAGTAACTCAAGGGAGGAAAAATTAGTGTCAAGCTCATGACGATAAATGAGCGCTTCGTGGGAGGCAACCCACATTAAATCGTATCCTTCGTTTAAGTTCTTATTATTTCTAGTCTAGGCTTAGTTATTTTTGTTTTATATATATATATATATGTGTGTGTGTGTGTGTGTAATAGAGAGAGAATGGAAGTTCATAATGCAGGTACATTCAATTTGATATGGGAGTCCAGCGAGGACTAGTGGAAAGATGGACGGGCCTCAACCACTCTTAAGGAGCATCTCGGTTTTTCAAAATTCGTTGCTCAAATTCGTCACCCTACAGGGAAGTCTTCTATTTCCCTCCTTGCGTTTATACAATGGGGACATTGTATTACTTAAGTGTGGGGGGCTTTAGATTTCCGTATGTTCGTGTTTATTTGTTGTCGTGTGTTCGTGTTTAGCCATCGTATTGTAACGTTCCTAATATTACGTCTTGTCTAGTGTTTGTGATTTGTGTTGATTTGTTATGTTTGTGATTTGTTTTGTGCATGTGCGTCGTGATGCCGTTGTTTGTGATTGTGATTTTGTGATGTCGTATGCTTCCCCAATCTTGATCATATGCACGATGTCTTGCTTATTCGATTACCTTGTGTTGATAACTATCGATTATTAGCATATGAACTTGGGTATGAGTATGTATGGTTGTAGGCTTAGATTGATTTCGGTTCTTGATTGGGCTAGGTTGTGTGATTAAGACGTTTAAGTGGGGCACGTTGCTTTGCTAGTTTGCGTGTACCGGTCATGATTCGGATTATGAGTGACTACTCCCTAGTGTTTATGTGTTCGGTTCCCCTTGAATATAAAAAAAAAAGAGTATTAACTCTTCAAAAAAAAAGAATTTTAACTATTCAAAAAAAAGTAATAAACGCTAGAATTGCGTTAAACAAAGGGGAATTGGACACGTGAATGATAGGGATGTGTGAGATGTGTTTACATCATGATCGTGTCCATGTTGATGAACTTAATAACGGGCAACACTACATCTTACATTGTGTGTTAATCATTGATATGAATCGATACATTGTGATTGGATTTTGCTTGAGGACAAGCAAATGGTTAAGTGTGGGGGAGTTGTTTAGCTCGTTCTTGTGTGTGTTTTTGGTTTATATTCTGTTGTGTTTAGATTTTACGTGAGTCGATTTGGTGTCTTTTAGTTCATTTTTACTTCGTGTTTAGTATTTAGGATGACGAGAAGGAGTCAATGTGAGTGGAAATGATGCCGAAAATACCAAAGAAGCTAAGCCGAACGAAGTGGCACGGGTCGAGGAGCGCACAAGAAGAGAAATGACACGAAATGAGTGAAGCCAGCGAGCGCTGGCTTCTCAACGCTCGCTGGGATGCAGAAGAGGCGAAGGATAGAGAGCTGCAACTAGCGATCGCTGGGATGCAGAAATTCGTGCGCCAGAGTGGTGAAGCCAGCGACCGGTGGCTTCTCAGCGGTCACTGGGCGACAGTTTTCTGTGAGATTTTAAAGCCAAACCAGGTCATTTTGAAAGGCTAACTCTCATAACTCCAATCTCTCTCAGAAGAAAACCCGAAACTTGTATTTTAGAACTCTCCTTAGAAGTAGTTTATCTTGTATTTTACTTTTGGGAAGAAGGATTATGGTGGAGATCAATTGCTCCATCCAAGTAGTGTGATCATTAGTGAGTTCTTATATTGGTTTCTTGCTTGATGATTATGTGATTGGATATTGTAGTTGAATCTCCACTAGGATCGATTTCTTTTGGATTATTGATGTTATTGATACTCATGCTTGTTGTTTAGATTGTGTTATCCATATTGTATTGATTCCATATACATAGACAAACCTTTTGTCGGACCAAGGTCCAATCAATTTCAGTTATAATCGGTGACGTAATAATCGAGAATTCATATGAGTGCTTAATTGTGTGGCTAAATGCAAAAGGCATAAGTCAGGATCTAATTATTAAATAGGAAAATGCATAGTTAGATAACTCTTAAGAGCTTTACAATTCCATAGACATAGGGTGAGGTTGAGAGACAAACCTTTTGTCGGACCAAGGTCCAATCAATTTCAGTTATAATCGGTGACATAATAATCGAGAATTCATATGAGTGTTTAATTGTGTGGCTAAATGCAAAAGGCATAAGTCAGGATCTAATTATTAAATAGGAAAGTGCATAGTTAGATAACTCTTAAGAGCTTTAGAAGGGCAAGTGAATTCATGAGTAGCTGTAGCATGAGATGATCCACATGAATATCGTATCCTAGAACCTTAATTCCTGATTCTCGTTGTTATTTACTTATTTGTTCTTCCTTTTAGTCATCTGCCTTTTTGCATCTTAATAGAATGTTTAGGACATATTAATTGTTTAATCTATAGCACTTGAACTAGGAAGCCCTGCTAAGCCTCCCTTGAGATACGACTAGGGTCAGCTTACTACGTACTATAGGCCTCGTTTAATTGCGAGAACTTAGACACACATTTTAAGGTTGAACAACAGTCAAAATTATCATACTGGACTTTCTAAGATTTTGAAACCTGTCCAAACTTGTCGAAAAATTTAAAACCTATAAATATAAGAGTTAATTTGGCCCTTTATGGGTTGCTGTGTGGTTCGGTTTTACTCGTTCATGCAATATAATAATTTTTTTAATTTAATAAAATTAATTATTTTAATAATTCTTGTCATAAATATTTTACTTACATAAAATATAAAAAAAATAATTTTAATTATTTAATGTTAGTTTTTTATTATTTTAATTGGAAAAAACTCAAAATTTTCAAAACATATTAATATTTTAATTACAAAATCACTATTAAAAATAAATAATAATTGATGTTTTGTGTTGTTTATACATATAGATGTGTAGACATTTTTTAAGTTTGATATTCCATTGACTCAGTAAAATTTTTAGATAGATTTTTTGAGCATGATTATTTTCATACCTGAACTTTTGAAGTCGATTCCTACCGAAATCCCAAGTACCCTGAGTTGGTTGGTCAGGTGGAGCCTGTCGTGCCAACTTTATCTGTGATGTATACGTTGATAAACACATTATTACAAAAATCAATTGTAAAACCCCGCAAGATGGGGCTACACGGAATTGAGATTCAATGTGATATAATTGAGAAATGTTTCAAAACGACAAATAATAATTAGACAATTGAAGAAGAAAGGAGAACTCCAAGAGTTTGGACACTCGAGATACGATACGAGTCCAATGTATGGGGACATTGAACCGTATACATTCATGTAAATGAGGTGAAAAGTTGAAAGTATCGTATTGACGATCAACATGATGAGGTCATGAATTTGAATAATAAGGCTTATCAACAAGATGAAACTGACTAGTTGCGAAATAAGTAACAATATGACATCAATCTCACCAAACTAATCAACATTTATGAATAAGACTCTCGATGAGGCCCAAATCGTCGTCAGCTCATCTCCGTCCTCCTAAAACCTGTAAAAACATTTGAAAAATATTTTGGGCTCAGTACTAGTGTACTCAGTGTGAGTCGTTACCCGACTTTTTCAGTGAAAAACAACATAAATCACCATTTAAAGAAATTACATGCCCAACCATATGATGCATGACGTTTTAAAATGAAAGCCCACCATACACATATGAAAACATACATTTTACCATCATAATACGAGCTCGTCATCATTCTTTGCTCATTACACTGTTCCTCATTGCGACTAGACGGGGAAAATCGAAGTCTTCCGCAAATAATCCCCTTTCACCAAGAGCGAGGAACCTGGACAAGTTCACCCGATCCGGACTTTTCGTGTACACTACCTTGGACGGATCTGGCTCAAGGCACAATTGTTAATTTACATCATTGGCAGCACCAATCAATAGGTACGATAACACCGATCCGTCACATATAGGATACACATGAGCATAATAAAAATATTGGCATGTAAATTCACATTTTCATAAAAAGCAGTTCGAGCTTATTAACTTAAAATACTGTACTATAAATAGACCCACACCTGTCACCGATGTATGGAGCTCACATTCCATTGTAGAGGATAGATGATATTCTTTGGTAAGACCTATAGGATGAATCTCATGGCTAAGTACAAATTGATAGTCCCTAACTCGCAAACCCCTTCTCCAACCTTAAACACATCTATTGCTTCGTAAACTTAATGTCTAACTATTCTAACATCTACCTATTAGTTACCAAGTGATCAGCATTTTCAAGACTCGTCTGCTAACTATTTAAGAAATTTCAATCCATTATTAGTCAATTCGAGTCATCACGATAGAAGGAGTAACACTTATTTTCGTATACACGAGTACTTTACATAATCATATCGTCCATCAACTTCGAGTAATGAGTCGTTCTAACTTAGTAGGATTTTGGGTTTTCATTATACTTCTTGGAATAATCATATCCTAAGTTTTATTTATAAGGAATGAAATTCGTAAATAGCTAATGAGTTGAGATATATATGGACTTCCAATGGTGATTCCTAGTGAACACTTATGCGAACATAGTAGGTATAAAAAAAATCATAGTAAATGTAAATATTATTCAATCCCCTTTGAAATTTCACACTAGTGTTTTTAAAATATTGAAGTATTGAATTACCAAAAATTAATCACATTGAAAAAGTTTTGACTCTCAAAAAGATTTTAACAAGAGACTAAATTAATAATGAAAAAAGAAATATTGTGCAAGTTGTGTGACACTTTAACTTGTAAAATTTATAATATAGAGATCTTGGAGTTTAATCTCAAACAAATTTATATAAGCTACTCTACATGACATGGTTGGTTTTCCAAAAAGAATTTTGGTCAAATAAATTTATACTAATTTTACTACAATTTGTAAAACAATGTTGCAACTGAATTTTTCATCGAAAATCTATGCACGCTCGTTTTCGAAAAGAAGTTTCTCTCAAACTACTAATGATAAATTTGTGAGATTTTAACAATAGTTTTCCAAAATTCCAAAGTCAATGTTTTCAAAAGAACATATTCAAAAAATCATTTTTAATACCCATCAAGGAATAAAAATGTGATGTTATACTTCAAAGACCTTTTCAGACGATTAAAATTTGTATTTTTGTTAGTCCATCAAACGAACTATAGTGAATGTGAAATTTTACACAAATACTAAAAACATCATAAGGAATATGCCTTATAAACAGTTTTGCTTTTTTATTGAGCCAATAATGTAGGAATCGCTTTGTATATATAAATATTTATTTATTTATATGTGGTGGTCAATAAAGTTTGACCAAGTTTTTAAGTGATGTGAGATTTAATTAAAGAAAATTAAACGGCCTAGGATCGATCTACATTCCGAGTAGATGATCATGGTATATTTATTTTCTCTAAACCAATTCTCGGTGAGTGAGAAAATAATAATATAAAGTGAGTCACTTAAAGTATGGAGTTAAGTGTTTGAGACTAAGTATGAAGAGAAATACTTGTCTCACATTGGTTATGAAACTATCATTCATCATGTATATAAGGAGGTTAAGAAATCTTATAGTTTGACAAGTTGGGTCAAAGACCATCTGGTGCGCGCCGGCCTGCTGTCCTGGGGCTTATTTTTGCTAGCGGCTTGTCTTGGACCATCTGTGCCACTACCTGTGTCAGAAGGTGGTTTGTGCCATCTGTGCTACAGATGGCCTGTGCCAGCAGGTGGTCTGGGCCAACAGGTGGTCTGTGCCATTGAGCATCTAGTTGTGCCAACGGCCTGTCCCAGATGGCCTATGCCACTAGCTGTGCCAGCAGGTGGTTTGTGCTACTAGACAGTTAGCTGTGTCAGACGACATGTGCCAGCAGGTGGACTATGCCAATAGCTAGCTATGCCACTGAGCAAGTGGTCTGTGCCACCTGCTATGCCATTGCGCAGCAACTAGCTGTGCCGCTGAGCAGCGGCCTGCCCCACAATATGTCCCGGGACATGTCCAACTTGACCTTATAAAAAATGAGCTAGCTCTTCGTTGTGGAGAAGAATCTAGCTTGAGTTGGTATCGATCTCCTCATCGATCTGTGAGAATGATTTGTTCATCCTCTTGTGATATCGATCTATGATATATCAAGCTTCTTGAGTCGATCTTGTGATAGACTTGTGAGATCGATCTTGTGATCGATCTATGACATTAAGCTCCTTATCAAGCTGTGATGTCAAGCTCCATTTCAGTGAGCATATGATGAATGTGGACAAAAGTATGTCCATGATAGGTGGATTAATTATAATTAATTGTCATCAACATTTGTAACTCCTATAACGTTCAGTGAATTGATGGGCATCAATTGTCATGAATGGACATTAATTGTCATCAATTCTTGCAACTCCTCGAATTGACCTATATATAGGTGGTCTCCATGCATTACTCACATACGAGAGAAACCCACATCATTCAAAAGCAAAGCATCTTGTTGCATTCTTCTTTGTTCATTTTAGAAGAAGCTCTGTTCTTAACCTTTTCCAATTCGCCGAAGCTCGAAGGTTCGCGGAGCTGCCACCTCCGAGACGTAAAAGCCATTTTATCTTTGGAGACATTACGCCATACCAAGAGCACTACCAGAACGTATATTGTCTTGCGGAAAGAGGGTTCTTTTCTCGACTCGACTTCATATTATTCCAATATTTTATTCTATTTCATTATACTTTGTAATAGAATAGAATAGCTATTAGCACAATTGTAATCTTCTTTATTTTGCAATCTGTAATTCTTTTTTCTCTTCCCAAATATTATTTTAGAATATTTTATTCTACCACTAACAATCGCAAGACAATATATCTTTTAATTTGGGAGGAGATTTTTTCCTTTACTTTTGTAATAGAGGAATAATAGCCACTTCTTTTGTAATTCAAGACTTTATATCAACTTTTGGAGATGGAGATCTCTGCATCAACCGAATCCAATACCACTGTCACCTTTGCCAATGCTGCTGCCTCGGCTACCACCACTGCTGCTGTCGGAGGGTCTTCAACAATCTCAATCGTTGTCGAGACCACCATAAATACCATGTTTACCGGGATTGGAGCTGGTACTAACCTTTTAGGGTTGAACGGTGGTTCCACACTTAGTGGCACCGTTGGTTCCACTTTTAGTGGTTCCGGTGGATCCATCTTTGGATCCAATGTTGGAGCCCACAGGCTCAACATGTCGAGTTCTCTCTTGGGAGCTAATTTGGCACCGAGGATGATGCCTCCTACCAAGAAGCCGCCGATTCAGCAGGGTTGATTTTAAGCGTTGGCAACAGAAAATGTTGTTCTACTTGACAACATTGGGTTTCGCCGGGTTCCTCAAGGAGGACGATTCGCCGACACCGAGTGCCTAGGAGACGAACTTCACTGTTCGGGCTGCCTATGACAATTGGCGCAATGAATATTACCTTTGTAAAAACCTTATTCTAAATAGCTTAGATGATAGTTTATACAATGTGTAATATGTTGTAAAGACCTCCAAAGAAATGTGAGAGGCATTAGAAAAGAAGTATTGTAGCGATGATGTGGGTACTAAGAAATTTGTTGTAGCTAAATTTTTAGACTACAAAATGGAAGACTCCAGACCCATCATGGATCAAGTGCAAGAGTTCCAACTCTTTGTGCACGACGTCCACGCCGAGGGAATGATTTTACCGGATGCGTTTACGGTAGCGACCGTGATTGAGAAGCTACCTCCTAGTTGGAAGGACTTCAAGAGTTATCTGAAACACAAGCGAATGGAGATGACTCTTGAAGACCTCATCGTGAAGCTACGCATTGAGTCAGACGTGCGAAAGCGTGATTCGAAGGTAAAAGGGCCGATGCAAATGCCAACCTATTGGAGAGAGGCGGTCCCTCCAAGAAGCGTGCTCACCAAAATGATACGGGCAAGGGGAAGAAAAATACGAAGTCCCGAAAGTTTGAAGAAAATTACTATAATTGTGGCCGACCTGGTCACTTGTCAAAGAATTGTCGTGAGCCAAAAGGCAACAAGAAGAAGAAGCACGCTGCCCACATTGCCGAGGAGGAGTTCGGCGATTGGGATGAAGGCGATCTTGCCGCCGTTGTCATCGACGATAAAGGGACTCAGTAACGGGTACGAGGAATATTTCCAGCCGATGTACTTCCAATTTATTTTATTAAATTGCTCGCAAGAGTACGAGTTCGTTATAGATTAATAAGTTGACCCTAAGTCGTATTCTCAAAGAAGGCTAAGCAGGGCTTTATCTATGTTGCATAATAGAAAGCAATTAAAAAGAAGGGGTTTTGATATTTTAACTAATCTAATTAATCTATCTAGGCGAATGAAATTAAAGAATTTAAAATACGAATTACCTAGGCGGAAATTAATAAAGCGATTAAATCCTAAATCTAAGAACAAAGAATTAAGGAAACTGAATTTAAACATGTCTTGAATTGATTAATTAACATGATTGAAAGGTTTGTATTAATGAATTGGAAATTAATCAAGAAAAGAGTAGAAAGAAAATAGATCATAAAGCAATAAAGAAAGCAGTAAAAGAACTCACGAATGTAAAAGGTAAATAATGCATAAAAGAACTCCAGGTTTAAATCACGAACGAATCCACAACGAATTTTAAGAACGAACAATGAAATAAAAATCTAGACTAAAAGTGTTTTCTCTTGTGGTCTAAACTCTAGACTAGAATTAAGAACGTGAAGTAGTAAAAAAATTGTATCGTACATCGCGCGTGGAGATTTAAATAGAAAAAGGAAAATCCGTCGGGCTAGCGAGCGCTAGGGGGTAGCGCTCGCTAGCTTGGCTCTCTGATCTTTCTTCCAGCGTCAAGGGATAGCGAGTGCTAGGGGGTAGCGCTCGCTACCCCATGTTCTGCCTTGGAACAGGATCAGGACCTAGCGAGCGCTAGGGGATAGCGCCCGCTAGGTCAACTCTCGGCCAGGATGACATTTTTACACCTTTTGTCCGTCTTTTGGTCTCGTTTCTCTTGTCGAACCCTCGGAAGTCATTTTTATTGATTCTCACCTACAATGTAACATAAAGAAGACCAAAGCATCAACTCGAACAATAAAAATAAGTATTTAAAGACCAAGAGCATACTAGAAATGAGACCAAAAGCATATAAAACAGTTGTCACCGACGAGATCAACTCAGTGGACAACCAAGGTGGCTGGTACATTGATACCGGTGCAACATGGCTGTTGAGGTGAGAAAGCTCAACATGGGAAACCAAGCCTCGTCCGAGGTGGCTGGAGTTGGGGATGTGGTCCTCAAGATGACATCTGACATCTCGATTTCCTTGAAGGAAGTTCTGCATGTCCTAGACATACGCAAGAATTTAATCTCGGGTTCAATACTAGTCAATAAGGGATTTACATTAGTTTTTGAATCTGATAAATTTGTATTGACTAAGTTTGGAAAATTCCTTGGTAAATTTTCTCTTACTGGGGGACTTTTCAAACTCAATGTAATGGCCGTTCGCCGCAAGAGCTTGAATGATAATGAAAAAGCTTCTACTTCCTCTTACTTTATTGAGTGCTCTGATTTATGGCATTGCAAATTAGGACATGTAAATCTAAATGCTATAAAAAGATTAGTAAATTTGGATTTACTAAAATTAAGTGAAAGTCAATACTCAAAACAAATGTGAAATTTTTGTTGAGGGGAAAATGACTAAGTTACCGTTTTATTCGGTAGAAAGGAGTACAACACCTCTAGAATTAATTCACACCGATGTGTGTGATTTAAAGTTTGTGCAAACTAGAGGTGGTAAGAAATACTTCATCACATTCATAAATGATTGCACAAGATATTGTTATCTTTATCTTCTAAGAAGTAAAGATGAGGCTATTGAAGCTTTTAAGAACTTCAAAACTGAAGTCGAAAATCAATTAAGCTGTCGAATTAAGATGGTTTGAAGTGATAGTGATGGAGAATATGTAGCTCTGTTTGAGGAATTACGCAACGAAAGTGGCATCATTCATCAAACAACAACTCCTTATTCGCCTCAATCTAATGGTGTTGCGGAACGCAAAAATCGAACCCTTAAAGAGATAATGAACACTTTATTGATTAGTTCAGGGTTGCCCCAGAACATGTGGGGGGAATATGTTTTAATATACTGAACAAGATTCCACTTAAAGGTAAGGATGTTACTTCTTATGAGTTGTGGAAGGGAAGAAAACTCTCATACAAATATCTTAAAGCGTGGGGGTGTTTGGAAAAGGTTGAAGTGCCTCTACCCAAACAAGTTACAATTAGGCTTAAGACGGTTGATTGTATCTTTATTAGATATGCTCAGTAGTGCATATCGGTTTGTTATTAACAAATCGGAAGTTCTCAACATGATGGTGGGAACGACTATTCAATCAAGAAATGTTATATTTTTTGAGAACATATATCCTTGCAGAGATAAGGATAGAGTAGAAGTCAATTTTAGTAATAGAATTGAAGAACAAACCATGTCTTCTAAATCAGTGGATGTAGACCCAAAATCGCGCAAGCGACAAAGGTCTAATCTAGAAGATATAAAACCTAGAGGAGGTAGTTGAGTTAGGACTAAAAAGACTTTTGGTCCTGACTATGTATCGTTCATGTTGGATGATGAGCCAACAACGATTAAAGCAACCTTGTTTAGGTCAGATGCGGAGCTCTGGAGAGAAGCTGTACAAAGTGAAATTGACTCAATTATGCAAAACCGCACTTGGGTGTTGGTTGATTTACCTGAAGGCTGTAAGCCCTTAGGATGCAAGTGGATCCTTAAAAGAAAGTTTAAATTCGATGAGTCAATTGATAAATATAAGGCTCGATTAGTAGTCAAAGGCTTTAAACAAAGATATGAATGTGATTTTTTTCGATACATATTCACCAGTAATGAGGACTACTTCTATTAGAGTGCTTCTCGCGATTGTTGCTCTGCACAATCTCGAGATTCATCAAATGAATGTTAAAACTGCATTCTTGAATGGTGATCTTGAGGAAGAAATCTATATGGAGCAACCTGAAGGGTTTGTAGTACCTGGCCAAGAAAGAAAGGTATGGAAACTAGTGAAGTCTCTATATGGATTGAAATAAGCGTTGTTACAATGGCACTTGAAATTTGACGACGTGATGTTGTCAAATAGTTTCAAAATAAATGAGTGTGACAAATGTGTTTACATTAATAACACCAATAACGAATATGTTATAGTGTGTCTCTATGTAGAAGACATGTTAATCATGGGTAGTAATATCCGAGTGATTAACGACACTAAGCTCATGTTGAAAAGAAATTTTGATATGAAGGATATGGGGGTAGCTGATGTGATACTTGGAATTAAGATTCTAAGAAGATCAGACGTGATCATCTTGTCACAAGCTCATTATGTAGAGAAAGTGCTAAAAATGTTTAATGCGTACGATAACATACCTGTTAAAATCCCCTTGGAACTCAATGTTCACTTAAGCAAAAACTGAGGTGAGCCGGTAGCACAAGAAGACTATGCAAGGGTGATTGGGTGCTTGATGTATCTAACTAACTGCACTCGACCTGACATAGCGTGTGCTGTGAACAAACTGAGTCGCTACACGAGCAATCCAAGCAAGGAGCATTGGAAAGCTCTTGTGAGAGTCTTGAGATATCTAAAGTATACTCAATATAATCTATATCTTCATATCCATAATCCTCCACCTCCTTATGAATTTAGTCATTTTTTATGCGCCTTAAGCACTCAAATGCTTGATTATATAATCAAGTCAATTTTGGTGTGATTATATAATCAAGCATTTGAATGATTAAGGGGCATAAAAATGAATTAAATTCATAAGGAGATGAAAGATTATGGATAAAAATGTATAAATTTAAAGGTGATAATCTAATCTATCATATCAATCCTATCCTACAAACCAAACCATCCCGAAGGGTTATGTGATGCGAACTGGATCTCGGACACAAAGGATTAACTTTCTACAAGTGGATATGTGTTCACGATCGGGGGTGGAGCTGTTTCGTGGAGATCCACAAAACAAACATGCATAGCCTGATCCACCATGGAATCTGAATTCATAGCTTTAGATAAAGCTGGTGAAGAAGTCGAGTAGCTGAGAAACTTTCTCGAAGATATTCCATGTTGGTCGAAGCCAGTGCCTCCAATGATGATTCACTGTGATAGTCAAGCTGCTATTGGGAGGGCTAAGAGTGGCTTGTACAACCGTAAGTCACGACATATCCATCGGCAACACAATATCGTAAGACATTTGATCACAACTGGGTTATCATAGTTGACTATGTAAAGTCATTGGATAATCTAGTGAATCTGCTAACCAAAGGATTAAATCGAGATCAAATGTTTAAATTGCTAGACGGAATGGGTTTAAAATCCACAATATAAGAAGTTGTTATAGTGGTAACCCAACCATGATGACTGGAGATCCCAAAAACTTTGTTCAATGGGAAAACTAAGCTATGAGAGTTCGTAGGAAAACACTTATTGATATATGCATTCCCTAGAAGAGCAAAATTGAGTGTTGAGAACTTGTTTAGTGGTGAGGCTAAGTCTTTGACTTTTAATGATTCTTAAGAGATTGAGTAGGGCAAGAACTCAAGAAAGAATCACCTATATAAGTGTGAAGTGAGGGTCATTTCTGAAATAAACACTTATGAATCCAAATGGGTGTCCAGGGCCCGAATGGAACACAAAACGTGAGAACGGATAAGGTTGAGGTGTTGAAGGTGTTGACATCATTGTCTAGGTACACGCCGTGGAGGAAAGTTCAAAGCATAGCGCTACTAATCTGTCTGTGTATCCGATGGTATTGGCTATGGAAGGTTCAAAGTCATAAACTACATATCTTAATCTTTAACACTTTGTGAGGACAGAGCTTGTGTTGCATCTTCATTTGAGTTATTTCCACTCATGAGGGAGATTGTAGGAATTTCTTTGTATATATAAATATTTATTTATTTATATGTGGTGGTCAATGAAGTTTAACCAAGTTTGACCAAGTTTTTAAGTGACGTGACATTTAATTTAAGAAAATTAAACGGCCTAGGATCAATCTACGTTCCTAGTAGAGGATCGTGGTATATTTATTTTATCTAAACTGATTCTCGGTGAGTTAGAAATAATAGTATAAAGTAAGTCACTTAAAGTATGGAGTTAACTGTTTGAGACTGAATATGAAGAGAAATATATGTCCCACATTGGTTATGAAACCATCATTCATCATGTATATAAGGAGGTTAAGAAATCTTATGGTTTTACAAGTTGGGTCAAAGACTATTTGGCGCGCGCCGGCCTACTGTCCTGGGGCTTATTTTTGCTAGCAGCCTGTCCCGGACCATCTGTGCCACTACATGTGTCAGCAGGTGGTTTGTGTCATCTGTGCCACAGATGGCCTATGCCAGCAGGTGGTCTGGGCTAACAGGTGGTCTGTGCCACTAAGCAGCTAGTTGTGCCAACGGCTTGTACCAGACGGCCTATGCCACTAGCTGTGCCAGCAGGTGGTTTGTGCCACTGGACAACTAGCTGTGCCAGTAGGTGGACTGTACCAACAGTTAGTTGTGCCACATGTTGTGCCATTGGGCAGCAGCTAGCTGTGTCGCTGAGCAGGTGGTCTGTGCCACCTGTTGTGCCGCTGAGCAGCGGCTTGTGCCACAGCCTACGCCACGATATGTGCCAACGGCTTGCCCCACGATCTGTCCCGGGACATGTCCAACTTGACCTTATAACAAATGAGCTAGTTTTTCATTGTGGAGAAGAAGCCAACTTGAGTTGGTATCGATATCTTCATCGATCTGCTCATCCTCCTGTGAGATCGATCTGTGATATCAAGCGTCTTGAGTCGATCTTGTGAGCGACTTATGAGATCGATCTATGACATTAAGCTCCTTATCAAGCTGTGATGTCAAGCTCCATTTCAGTGAGCATATGATGAATGTGGACAAAAGTATGTTCAGGTTAGGTGGATTAATTATAATTAATTGCCACCAACATTTGTAACTCCTATAACGTTTAGTGAATTGATGGGCATCAACTGCCATGAATGGACATTAATTGTCATCAATTCTTGCAACTCCTCTGAGTGGAATTAACCTATATATAGGTGGTCTCCATGCATTACACACATACGAGAAACCCACATCATTCACAAGCAAAGCATCTTGTTGCATTCTTCTTTGTTCATTTTAGAAGAAGCTCTGTTCTTAACCTTTTCCAATTCGCCGGAGCTCGAAGGTTCGCGGTGCTGCCACCTCCGAGACGTAAAAGCCATTTTATCTTTGGAGACAATATTCCACACCAAGAGCACTACTGAGACGTATATTGTCTTGCGGAAAGAAGGTTCTTTCCTCGACTCGGCTTCATATTATTCCAATATTTTATTCTATTTCATTATACTTTGTAATAGAATAGAATAGCTAGTAGCACGACTATAATCTTCTTTATTTTGCAATATGTAATTCTTTTCTCTCTTCCCAAATATTATTTTAGAATATTTATTCTACCACTAACAATCGCAAGACAATATATCTTTTTATTTGGGAGGAGATTTTTTCCTTTACTTTTGTAATAGAGGAACAATAGTCACTTCTTTTGTAATTCAAGACTTTACATCAACTTTTGGAGATGGCGACCTGTGCATCAACCGAATCCAACACCGCTGCGGCATTTGCCTTTGCCGCTGCCGGAGGGTCTTCAACAATCCCAATCGTTGTCGACACCACCATAAACACCATGTTTACTAGGATTGGAGTCGGTACTAACCCTTCGGGGTTGAACGGTGGTTCCACACTTAGTGGCACCGTTTGTTCCACTTTTGATGGTTCTAGTGGATCCATCTTTGGATCCGGTGTTGGAGCACACATGTTCAACACGTTATGTTCTCTCTTGGGAGCTAATTCAGCACCGAGGATGATGCCTCTTGCCGATAAGTCGCCGAATTCAGTGGTGCTAATTTCAAGTTGGCAACAGAAAATATTGTTCTACTTGACAACATTGGGTTTCGTCGGGTTCCTCAAGGAGGACGATCTGCCGACACCGAGTACCGAGGAGACGAACTTCACTATTCGGGCTACCTATGACATTGGCACAATGAAGATTACCTTTGTAAAAACTTTATTCTAAATAGCTTAGATGATAGTTTATACAATGTGTATTCAGTTGTAAAGACCTCCAAAGAAATATGCGGGTACTAAGAAATTTTTTTTAGTGAAACTTTTAGACTACAAAATGGTGGACTCCAGACCCATCATGGATCAAGTGTAAAAGTTCCAACTCATTGTGCAGGACGTCCACGCCGAGGGAAAGATTCTACCGGATGCGTTCATGGTAGCGACCGTGATTGAGAAACTACCTCCTAGTTGGAAGGACTTCAAGAGTTAACTGAAACACAAGCGAATGGAGATGACTCTTGAAGACCTCATTGTGAAGCTACGCATCGAGTCGGACGTGCGAAAGATATTTTATTCTATTTCATTATACTTTGTAATATAATAGAATAGCTAGTAGCATGACTGTAATCTTCTTTATTTTGCAATCTGTAATTCTTTTCTCTCTTCCCCAAATATTATTTTAGAATATTTTATTCTAGCACTAACAAATAATTTAAAATAAAATCACATAGTTTCGAAATAATTTTCACAAACACATCTACTCATGTCATATGAGTAGTTGACTTTGAAAAATCATGATAAATTGAAAATAACTCGAATTTAGTAGAATAAAATTTTAGAGTCACCATAACATCTTAAAGTTTTATATTATGAAAATAAAACACATAAAATCATTTCACTCAATTTCTACCAAATTTTCAAAGTTAGACAAATGCCCAAATTTTCGCAGGAATTGACAGTTTGCGCAACCATTTTGAAAAATTCATAAATAAATCGAAAACATTACAAAATTGAGTGATTCAAGTTGGAGATTACTTCTAACTCGATCTAGTATTTTAATATGTTAAAAAGATCAAAATTTGGATACTTATTCTATATGGAAATGACGAGGCAGAATCTGGGAAGAAACTTCTAACCATAAGAATATAAAATAAAATTTTATCCCTTAGTTCATTATGTTTCATTATCAACACAACATCAAACTACTAATCCTCAAATCAAATAAACATATTATCACATATTAACACAAGACAATTCCTAATCCTACCCCATTCGTCTAAATTGGTAAAGAGAAAGAATGACTACCTTATGGAAGAACTAAGATGTGAAAGTGAAGCTTTCATGGTGGGTTTTCTGGAGTTCCCCTCTCCTCGCCAGAGCTACTCTCTTCTTGTCGGAGGATAGTTGTAAAAATGGTAGAGAGAAGGGGTGAGAAGTGAAGGATGACCATGGAGAAAAGAGAAGCTGAAAAATATTAAACTTACTATTTTAACCAAGATTTTGGCCTTGCATGGCTGCATTTCAGCTATATTTTGGACGATCGGACCTCAGAAATGGAATGGACACGTCGAAAGGAAGTTTGAGGTGAAATTTCGACTCATTTGGTCGCCGAAAAGATTTTCCGGCGATGGCCGACGGTGGTCTGATAGTGTGATGGAGCTCTCACTCTATTATCTCTCTCTAAAATTTGGGTGGGGTGAAATATGAGGAGGAGAGAAAAAGGAAGGGTATCTATACCCATTTTATCTTGAACTTTAAAAATTCATTGAGCGCTCAAACGATGTCGAATTTTTACGATATTGGTGTTCACGAATTCATCTCGACGAGCTCTATTATCAGGTGGTATAATCATATAACAAGAAAAATTAGTTTTCCAAATTACCATTCACAAATGTTACATATCGTTGTATGAATATAATTTCTTAATCAAACTTTAATCTAAAATAATTAAAGTTTGTAACAATGTTTAGAAGAAATCGAATATATTCCACCAAAATTTTCTACATAAAATAGTAATAATAATATTTAAGGATTTTTCTAAACAAACATATCAATTTGTTTGGATTTTACAATCCACTTCCTTAAAAACAATTCGTCCTTGAAATTTCACGTACCTAGATAGGGTAAGTTGGGGTATTGCTCTTTTATCTTGTCCTCTAATTTCCATGTTTTTTCCTCTTTTCCGTGGCGTCTCCATAAGATCTTGACTATTGAGATTTTCCTTTTTTTTCTTAATTCTTTAAACTTTCGATCAAGTATGTCTTGATGTCCTTCTTCATATCTTAGATAGGGGTTGAGATCTAGCTCCTCGTAACTTATCACATGTTTGGGAACATAGAAATATTTTCATAACTGAGACACGTGGAATATATTGTACACATCACCAAATATAAGAGATAAAGCTAGTCTATAAGCAACGAGACCAATTCTTTCTAGGATC
Organism: Leonotis leonurus; assembly: GCA_026898415.1. NCBI lineage: Eukaryota > Viridiplantae > Streptophyta > Magnoliopsida > Lamiales > Lamiaceae > Leonotis > Leonotis leonurus. The sequence goes on along the minus strand of JAPKLX010000051.1, from coordinate 897,115 downwards.
TCTAAAGATCTTATAAATCTAGGGTGCAACTTCTCCTGTTTGCTAAAATGGGTCACTCCTTTTGTCGAAGAAACTTTTAAAAAAATCTTAACCCTAACATCAAAGTGCAACTCAATTCTACGTCTGTCAGTGTATGATTTTTGTTTATCTTGAGATTCAGTGACCCTTTGTCTGATGCGTTCAATCACCTCAACCATTTCTTATACCATTGTAGGGCCTAACATTTTTCTCTCGCCAACTTTGTTTCAATATAGATGAGATCAACACTTTCGACCGCAGAGTGCTTCATATGGTGGCATCTTGATGGTTTCTTGGTAGCTATGACAACATCTTGATGGTTTCTTGGTAGGTGTTGTTGTAGGAAATTTTCACTAATTGTAAAAATTTCTCCCAACTTCCTCCATGATCGAGCGTCAAAGTGCGTAACATGTCTTCTAGCGTATGGATTGTCCTCTCGAATTGTTCGCCAGTTTGTGGATGATAAGTCGTGCTGAAATTTAAACTTCTTCCCATGTCATTTCATAGGCTAGTCCAAAAAAAAATGAAGTAAAACGAGTCTCGATCGGATGTGATGGATATGAGTACCCCATGTAAGCGTACTACCTCTCAAATATATTTCTATTCACCTATAGCAATGTCGTGAGTTACTTATTCTTATCAGTGTGATTTTTCAACCATAATTTCTGAAAACAGTACCTTGAATGTGTGTTGTGGGGAGATCCACATATTTCTTGTTGCATGTATTATTTTTTAGTTTCCTCCAAAGTTGGTGTAATCCTTGAGGCTGTAGGTCCATCTTTCTTCGAATGTAGTTTTTAAAGGATTCTGTCTTGACGTTGGATATAAAATATTATTTTCTTCCTTATGTGGGTTTGAGGGTATCATGTTAAAGAAATTATTTTCAGTTAGAAAGATGAGGCTTGAAAATATTTGACAAGATAGAATGAGTTTTAGAGATTAGATAGTTTGTTCAAATGAACAAATATTTTGTCAAACGGTTTAGCAAAATTCAAGGTAAATTGGAGGAGGGATTCAATGTTATTGAAATTTGGCGGAGGTGTTGTTAACACCTTAAAGTATTCAAGGTTTGAATTTGAGTGAAGTCAATGAAGTATAAAGCTTATGGAATGTACTACAACAACTTATATACTTTTAGGGTTAAGAAACTCATTTTGGACCAAATAAATATGAAAAATGTATTAGGTGGTAGCTTGATTTTTGGGTTCAATATCGATATCCGGTGGAGTCAAATGAATGACTTTAGAGACAAGATAACAGTCAAATGGTTTTTTATCAATTTTCTTGTATTAAGTGATATGGATGAATATCAACATAGCTTATCTTATAAGCTATTTAAAGACTAAAATACCAAAAGCCCAACTTGCATAAGCTCTGCTAGCTGAAAGGGGATGACTCATTAAGAGTACTTGAGGTCTGCTATGGCAGAGCTTGCTTGTAAATGCATATCTTGTTTGGCCAGAACTAATAGGCTCTAGAGAGCAGAACTCGACCATTTCTTATTAGGTTTCATTAATATGATAAGCTAAGACCCGATCACTGAACCTGTGTCTTATTCGTGTTTGCGGGTCTGATGAAACGTAGATTACGTGACTAGTAAGTCTGACACTTGTCAGACTTTGTCTCATATATACCTTGCAAGACTGCCAGTCATACGAAAGGAACTATAACAACCAAGTGGTCCCATGCTGACGTGGCTTTGCTCTATAGGAGAGGACTTTAACTACTTGTACTATAAATCAAATGTTGTTATCATGATAAGGTTACTATTTTACCCTTATATCTCATACTATATATACCTCATCCATTTTTATTCTTAAGGTTAGCTACTTTAATCTTTTCAATCATACATTCACACGTACTCATTGCTTGAAACTCTCAAGTCTACTACGAGCTGACTTGAGCGTCAGAGACTCTCCCCGGAGAACTCCAACCATTCTTTGGTCTTATTTTGCAGGCTCTGCCAGCAGAATTGAGACCAGATGATCGCGATTAAATTCGAGTGTTACTTCAAAGGTATGATCTCCAAACTTCTTGTAGCTTTTATACTCTTTCTCTTATTATTTGTTGTTGATTAATTCATAATCCAACAACTGGCGCCGTCTGTGAGAAACTTGGCAGATAAGAGGATGTGAATTCCCTCTTCTTGATGTCTTGTTTCCTTGGCTGAAATCATAAGAATTTAAGCTCTGAAAATTGAGCAAGATCATGGCGATGAAGCCAAGGAAGAAATGGATTGTGGCGATGAATCCAGAGCAGAAAACGATGATGTTGAAGTCATAAAATATCATGGCGATGAAGCCACACTTTAATAAAATCATGACGATGAAGCCATACCCTTAATAAATTATGGCAATAAAGTCAAAAGTTTAAAGTGTATTTTTCATTGGTTCTCTTTTTCGCCCAGAGTTTCTATGGACTTATGTCTCTGCCTATAAGGACTGGAGATTAAGTCCATGGTAGCTTTGTGCTACAATGTTGACCGAGTTAGACCCGATAAAACCTAGTTTCACTAGGAAAAGGTTTGCACTCCCCAACGGAAGTCCTGACAATCCTGGCACATCTTGGAGACCTCATGAAATACGACACTCGTAGTTGATTTCATGGACCATGCAAAATTAAAATGCGTAACTGCCGAAAGCTTTCTAAAGTTGCTGATGCATTTAAAATGTCTTTCGGCAGACCTTAAAGAAGGATGGCTAATCCATCAGGAGACAACATGAAGAGTCCTCACCCAGAGATAAGTACGCCCAAAGGCGGAATGCCAGAGGCCTTGGCTTCACAGATAGCAGCACTGGTAAACCAAACTTTGGTTAAAGTATGGGTGATTCCCGATACTCCCGACAGTGGATTGGAACCTTGAACCAGAAGGGAGGGTCCACGAATAATGAAGGAAGGATCTATGGAGGTAGAAGAGAGTTATGATCCAGCGTATAGTCTCATACCGAGTCTGTTGTGAATTTGGAAACACAACAAATCATCCAGGAGCAACATAAAAGGTTGGAAAAACAAGATGCTATGATAGAGCCCATGATGAAAGAAATCAAAGAATTGAAAAACAATGAGCCTGTTGTTCCTGAATACTCAAAGCAGAGTACTCCACGCAGAATTGAAGAAGGTTAAGCCGATGCAACTTATGAGATCTTATAGTCCTTTCTCTGAAGAAATTTAACTTGATCCATTGTCTAGCAGTTTCAAACCCGTTAACTTGGAGTACAAGGGGAATAGTGACCCCGAGGAGCATTTAATGAGGTTTGATAACATTGTTATTCTACACCAATACACGAAGGGTGTGAAGTGCAAAGTTTTCTTGACTCCGCTGGCTGGCCCGGCTCAGTAATGGTTTAGGCAACTGCCTGCCAATTCCATTTTTTTACTTCGAGGATTTGAGGAAGCTATTCTTACATCAATTTCCAAGTGCCAAAAGGACTACTAGAGGTTCGCTGCATCTGACAACTATCAAGCAGCAGCAACAAGAATCTCTAAGGGAGTACTTGACTAGGTTCAATTTGGCAGTACTGGAGACTCTAGAGGTGCATCCGTCTATCAGGATACATGCATTCTTTGATGGAATGAGAAGTGGTTCATTCTTTGATTCATTAGTAAAGAAACCACCTCGTGATTTTGAGGACTTGCTCTCTCAGATGGAAAAGTATATACATCTGCAGACCCTCCGAGACATCCGGAGTCTGAAAAATTTTGCAAATTTCATAACGATTATGGTCACACTAGCAATGATTGTCGCAATCTTAAGGCTGCCGTCAAAAAACTGATCAAGGAAAGTCATCTCTTGGAATATGTGAGAAAGGAGACTGACCGAGGTTATAAGAGGAGAAGAGATGACAATAAGGAAAAGAATCCGGAACAACCACCACCTCTGCCAAAGCAGAACTTGGTTCGTACGGGAACCATCAATATGATTTATGGTGGTCCAACGTCAGGTGACTCGAACAGAGCAAGGAAATCTTATGCCAGAGGAGGAAGGTTGTCTGAGAGAGATGAGGTGATGAAAATCCAAGAAGAGCTGGTTTACCCAAGTGTTCTTTTGGAGTAGATGATGTCAGACCCCTGGTTAGATGTGTTGGTCATTACCACCGACATTGAGAATTATGATGTTAAAAGGGTGTTTGAAGACATCGAAAGTGTAGTTAATGTTATGTTTCTAGATTGCTTTAAGCAATTACACATAGAGGCGGACCTCAGACCTGTAGCCACGGCTCTGCATGGTTTCGCAGGAGAAATGGTTATGCCTCTGGGCTTGGTAACATTAATGTTGGCCCTAGGAGAAGAGGGAGTGAGAATGACCAGACCTACCAATTTCTTATCGTAGATACCCCCTCCGCATACAACACCATTATAGGTCGACCAACACTCAACGTTTTCCAAGCTATGGTTTCAACCTACTATATGAAAATGAAATTTCCTGTACCAAAATTTGTTTCAACTTATTTTAAACTTTCAGTACGTGGCGTTGTTTAGACCAGACCCACTGTCCGATAAAGGGACTCAGTAACGGGTACGAGGAATATTTCCAGCCGATATACTTCCAAGTTATTTTATTAAATTGCTCGCAAGAGAACGAGTTCATTATAGATTAATAAGTTGACCCTAGTCGTATTCTCAAGGAAGGCTTAACAGGGCAATTATATTCTTTGTTCGTAAAAATGGAAAGCAATTAAAGAATTTGATTTGGATTTTTATAGCTAGGCGAAGAAAGTAAATAAGAAAAGCAATTAAAGTCTAAACTAAGAACGAAAATTAAATCTAATCTAGGAAAGTAAAGAACTTGAAGTTTGAAAATGAAAGAAGGACGGAAAGAAATCTGAAAATTCAAAGCGATGAAAGGAATTGAAAGCACAAAACGAAACAAATGATAAAAGTAAATAAACAAAGCAATAATAAAAGGGATAGAAACGAACTTGAATTAATACTTGAAGTACGTCTGGAAACGACAATGAAAATCTGGAAATAACGGTGTTCGAATGTTGTAATGGCTAACTCTAAAATAAAGAACGGAACAAAAAATCCTATCTAGAATGCTAAGTCTCGACCCTTGATTGCGGGATCGAGACGAACTAAAAATAATAGAGATATGCTGGAAAACTAGTCTAGGAATTCGTGCCAAAAGGAGTCGGAACGAAGTGTGGAGAATTGTGATGTCTCGAATGAATGGCACGACGTGTCTTTTTATAGCGAGAAGAAACTCAGCGGTCTCTGGAAGTCACCGGGCACTGACTAGGTTTGTTCCGAGTGGCGCTAGAATTCGTTGCAACGGCCCGCACGAAAAACGGGGGGTCAGCGACCGCTTAGATAGGTCAGCGGCCGCTGACCTGTGTGTTGCGGTCTAGCACGGCCGCTGGCTTGGCGCTGGCTCAGTCTAGCAAGTTAGCGACCGCTGATCATGGGTCAGCGGCCGCTGACACGGTCTGTCGCGTGTCCTTCGGCACACTTCTTCATTTTCTCATCTTTTCTCATTTCTTTTCCACTTTCGACGCTCGTTTAGATCAATGATCCTGAAATATAAAATGAAACATAAATCGGGCCAAAACATCACGGAACGAAGGAAAATAATATAAATAAAGCTACGAAAAACCTAAGTTTAGACGAACAAAATGAGACTAAACAGGTGACATGGTCGGACAAGTGGTGGTTTGTCAGGACATGTCGAGAAATTGTTATTTACAATCTGAAAAGGATGGTGAGGCTAAGAGAAAGACTTTGCCACCTCTAGAAACATGTCAGAGGTCTGAAGGCCGTGAGGAGAAAAGGAAGAAAAAAGAAAGTGATGCGGAGGAGGCCTCTTCCCTGCAGATAATCCCTGTGTAGGAGCTTATGAGTGTAGAACTTTACCCACATACTACAGGTTTTGTTACACATGTGGATACACAAATGAGTGATGTGGAGGCGAAAGCAGTGATCGAATGCCTCAGAAGGAATGAAGATGTTTTTGCATTTAAATCTTCGAATCTGATTGGATTGAGCACGGATATAGCCTTGCATTGCTTAAATATTGATCCTACGACAAAACCTATTAAGCAGAAGCTACGTCAATTTGGCCTTGAGAAGGACCAGACTATAAGGGAAGAGGTGAAAAAATTACTCGAGGTAGGGCATATTCGAGAAGTACAATTTCCTATTTGGTTGTCTAATGTTGTGATGGTTAAGAAAAACTATGGAAAATGGATAATGTGCAATGATTTCAGTGATTTGAACAAGGCTTATCCTAAATATCATTATCCCTTACCCAAAATCGACCAATTGGTGGATTCTACTTCAGGTTGTCAACTATTGTCAATGATGGAAGCATACCAGGGTTATTACCAAATCAAGATGAACCTTGCAGATGTGCCAAAATGTGCTTTTGGGTCAGCTCGAGATCTTTTGGATATACCAGTATGCCATTTAGTTTGAAAAACGCTGGAGCCACCTATCAAAGGATGATGGACACAGTCTTCCAGAACCACATATGAAGAAATATGCAAGTCTATGTTGATGATATGCTAGTCAAAAGCATCGAAGGAAAAATGCACGCAATAGACCTAGAGCAATGCAAACCTTAAGAATAACCAAGATGAAGTATGGATTCAAGATGAACCCAATCAAATGTGCATTTGGCGTGAGGTCTGGAAAGTTTTCGGGATATATGGTTACTCTCAAAGGAATTGAAGTTAACCAAGCGAAGGTGCAAACAGTTCTGGATATGTTACCACCCAGAACTATGAGGGAAATACAAAGGCTTAATGGTCGGTTTGCAGCGCTGAGCAGATTCATAGCCAGATCAGCAAAATGAAGTTTGCCTTTCTTTAAGGTCTTGCGAAAAGGAGCAAAATTTGAATGGTCGGAGGAATGTTAAAGAACATTTCAAGACTTAAAGGAACATTTAGCAAACCTACCTCTGCTCACGAAACCAAGCTAGGGGAGGAGCTTTTTCTGTATTTTGTAGTCGGAGAGGCTTCTGTAAGCGCAGTTTTGTTACGTGAGAAAGATGGACAGCAGAAGCCTATTTATTTCGTGAACAAGATTATCCCAGACCCTGAATTGAGGTACTCGGATATAGAGAAAGTAGCTCTGACAATCATGGTGGCTACAAGAAGGCTCAGACCTTATTTTCTCTCACATCGAGTTGTAATTAGAACCAATCCTCCTTTTAAGCAGATCCTTGGGAGGCCAGACCTCTCAGGGAGAATGGTTAAATGGGCAGTGTAACTTAGTGAATACGATGTAGAGTTTGAAACCAAAGCTTCTATCAAAGCTCAGGCTCTAGCATACTTTATTCAAGAGATGACGAGACCTCAAGAGGAGGAGGTTTGGGAAGTGTCTGTGGACGGCTCAGTGACCAAAGATGGTGCAAGAGTGGGTATCTTTATAATAACCCCTAAGAAGGAACAACTGCGTTTTGCGGTTAGATTCAATTTCAAAATAATTAATAATGAAGCAGAATAATAAGCTCTGGTCAGAGTCATGAGAATCATTAAAGAATTACCGGCCAAAGAAGTTATTGCTTATTCTAATTCGCAGTTGGTGGCGCAACAATTGTTAGACACCTACGAAAGAAAAGATGAGAAAATGGTTTGGTACGGGAACCAAATCGAAAGTTTAAAGAATAATTTTGCTAAGTTTGAGGTTCGGTAGATCCCAAGGGAGGAGAATGTAGAGGCGGATAGGTTGGCTCGTATAGCCAACTCTGCAGACCATCTCTAGCATGGAGAGATCACTCTCCTTTGTGCATAGCATAGAACTTTAGCTCTTGAAGTAGCAACAATGTCGAATGACGTGGACTGGAGAGTTCCTATTGTAAACTACCTTCGGACAGGGCAGAGAGAGGAAGGGCCATGAATGTTTGGCAAAGCAGCATTAGCGCATTTTTGCCTCATTGGAGATTACCTCTACAAGAGGTCTTTTACACATCCTCTACTGAGATGTGTAGCAGAGCAGGAAGGTGAATATATTCTTCACCAAATTCATGAAGGTTGTGCCGGAAGCCATACTAGATACAAAGATCTAATCCTTAAAGTACTTAGAGCTGGATTCTTTTGTCCCACCATCGAGAAAGATGCTAAAGAGATAGTTCGAAAATGTGAAAATTGTCAGAGGCACACAAGATTAATTCATGTACCTGCGGAAGAATTAGGGAGCATGTTTTCACCTTGCCCATTTGATAAATGTGGTATAGACATTGTGGGAAAGTTCCTAGTTGCTTATGGTAGCTGAGCTTTCTTGATTGTTGAAGTGGATTATTTCACTAAATGGGCAGAGAGAGAAGCTGAGAGAATAGCAGTATTTGATAGAAGAAATATGAGAAAGAGCACGGTTAAAAACCAAGCTCTACAAAAGACAAATCCAGAACATCTACAACAAAAAGGTGCAAGAAAAAAAGTTCGATAAAGGTGATTTAGTTCTGCGCAGAGCAGATGCTTTGAAGCCCACAGGAAAATTGGAGCCAAATTGGGCTGGTCCTTTCACCGTGAAGGAATTTTTGTGATGAGGAGCCTATCGTTTAACCGATCATGAAGGAAAAGATTTTCCTAGGCCATGGAATATGGCTACATTAAAAAATTTCTATGTTTAGGATGGAAATCAGGAATAAGTTCATTTTGCTTCAAATGTTAGTTTGGAATTATCTTGGAAAAACTTCGCATATGTTGATGGCATTTTGACTATATGTTATCCAAAGGTATCATTAGTTATGACTTTGCAAGTCATTTTTATATTGTTTATTATTAAAACACAACGCAACATGCGATATACAAACAATGCGATAACGAGGACGGTAAATAATAGCAAGAGATAAACAAACCAAGCACACGTAATATGGACAAAAAGCAGAGCTGAGCTTTGCCGAAATTAACAATTGTAAAAAGCAGGCAGCAAGTGAATATTGTTTAAAACAGGAAAACAAAAGTTGTTTGGGATGACCAAGATAACATGTTTTTAGTACGGAGCCAACCCGCACAACGACACGAATATATTGGGTGGAGGTCAAGAGGTAACTTCGATAAGAGTTGGGATGGGCTCATCAGTAGGTGTGGGCTCTATTGCAGTTTCTTTTAGGGATTCAGGGTCTGTGATCAGGACGGCCAATATGGTCTGCATCTCTCCTGTTGCATCACCACCAGCCTCCGGCATATTTTTTTTCGGCTCGGCGTGCGTGGTAGTTTCTCCCTCTACCTCCCCCTGGGTTGGACCCGCCTTGGGACCACTTTCCTCTGCTATGTCCCACAAGATTACCCCTGCCAAGCTGGAGGATGGGGGAGCGTGAGTACGGGATCCACTTGTCTCCTACGAAGATGTGAATGAAAAGCAGAGTTAAAGGAAGAATATGTTTTTTTTTTAAAAAGAGAGAAAGGAAAGAAGAAGACATATCACCTTCCACCTGTTAATAGAAAAGAGTAGTAAGCTTAAAATACTCAAAAGCTGTGAAAAAACATAACATGAAAAAAAAAAGTGCAACAAGGGTTAGCATACCCTGACTAGTAGTCGAAAGAGCTTATATGTCTTGCTCCTTTCAAAAATCAACACTGGGAATGGCACAGAACCCCAGGGAGGGTTGGACTCGGCTACAGAAGGATTGGCACGAAGAAATTCTTAAGCACCGTGTCTCAGAACTTCTAGGTACCAAGGATATGTTTCCCCGTGGCTTAGATCCATCTCGAGTGTGGGCGGGTCAGCCAGAAGTCGTTGAAGGACTTTATCAATGTTCACATCACCCCATTTCTCTGGCACACCCAGTTGCTCACATGTTTCAGTGATTGTTTCAATAGCCTAGTGAGCTAAGGGGTCAATAATGTGGTCACGAAATTGGTGGGAATGCAAAAAAGGCTTCTGGAAGATCACTAACAATGCGCTGCAAGAGGCGCTGGCTGGGTGGAGAAACAAGAATGTGCTCTTTGCAGATCTCTGCTCTGCTCTTTTCACCACTAAGTCGAGCGCGGCGGTCGGCACTGGTAGAGCCCTTTTGAAAAGAATCATAGGACACACGTTGGAGCTCTGCCTGATGTGTGTCTCGATCTTTTTCCAATTGTTGGAGGGTCTCACTTAGCTTGGATTCTAAGCTCTGGATTTGTTTCTCCTCATGTTGTTGCTCTCGAGGAGCTCAGTATTCTGCTTCTAAAGAGCATCGAAGCTCCCTTACAAACGATCAAAGTTCTTTTTCAGAATGTCCAGACTTTTTAATTTCTCCCACAGAAGTTCATTCTCTTTGCCAGAGGAAGCAAGTGCGCAACGAGAGTCATCGTGTTACATGGCTTTGCTGCTAAGAGCGGCACGATAGGCCCGTGCCTGATAAAGAGTGAAGACAATCATGAGAAATGATGAAGCATAAATAAGGGTATTGAGAAGAGAAGTTTAAGAGGATATTCTAAATATACCTGCAACTTGTGTTGCGCAGCCCTGTGGTCCAGGGTAGAGCTTGAGAGGGAAAGAAGACTTCCCCAATCTTCTTCCCTAAGAAGGGAGTTCAAAAGACGAGCTCCTTCACATCCAGAAATCTTGAAGCAAGATCCGGAGTACTCAACCAATGGCCTTTGGTCAGTGGTGGTGGAGGAACTTGGCTTAGGATAAGAGTTATCCAAAGCGCGTGCCGCCTCGACAATGGAAGGTCGAGGGCGTCCTCCGGAAGGAGGGGAGGAATGAGTATGACCCGTTTTGGGTGGCGAAGTAGGAGAAGGAGATGCAGAAGTGATCTCAATAGCAGCAGAGGCATGAGATGTTTTAGCCTTTTTGTCTGGGCAGCTTACAGAGTCAGCGGTAGTGTTTTTCCTCTTGGTTGCAGAGGCTGTGGGACTTTGAGGAATGGAGCGAGCGGGGGAGGACTCAGAAGAGTTGAGACAGAAGTATGATCTGCAAAAGCAGTAGAGACGGTTTCTAAAGGATAAATAAGATGAATAACTAAAAAAGTAAATGAAAATAAGAAGATGATAGAAATAGAGATAGGAGAAAGGCATACCAGGACCAAGGAACACTGCTGTAGCAGACCTCGTTGCAGAGGATGAACGGGGAGTGCGAAGGTCAATTAGAGTGGAGCTTTGTACTGCAGAGGCATCTAGACCTTGAGGAGTGGTGTGAGGAGGTGGAATAGTGCGTGAACCACTTGCTCCTTGAGCTTTTTCCTTTACTTTCCTAGCAAAGCGTGCGGTTAAGATTTGAGCAGCCTTAGCGTGGGCTGCCTTGCTCAATTTGTCAACAAAACTCATATGTGCATTATCAAATATAAGAAACAATGAGTATGAATAGACTAAGGCATTGGAGATTTAGATAGAGAACCGTACCCATGGAAAGATCCCATGAATAACTATAATGAAGATCGAAATAGGAGAGGACAGTTGAATTTTCTGTGAAGGGGTTTACGAAAGAATGGAGTAGAGAAGTGTTGGCTATTTCGCGAAGATGGGAGGCAACGACGGTGGGTACACCAGACCCGCCTTGGGTGAAACGGACATAAGACATATCTTCAATTAAAGGAAAGATGGGAAAGCCCCAGCTTTCATTTTCGGGAGGCGTAACGATGTAATACTCGTTATGCCAGCCCTTATCAAGGTTGTGATATTTACCATAAATGTCACTATGTAAACAGGAGAAAAATAAATAAAGGGAGGAGATTTCTTTAGACGATGCATATTATAAAACAGCTCTGCAGAGTTTTCAAAGCCAAAAATGGACAGAAAAATATGGAAAAAGCTGCTTTTCTTATTGACATAGGATTTAACTCATTAAAAAGGAAGGCACAAACCTCCCTCAAATTGTTTCCTCCATAAAACTACAGAGGGAAGAACTACATCCCTAACACGTTCATCAGGTTCGGGGATAAGAATTTCATATCCCCCAGTATTGATTAACAGTTTCTTCAAAGAGCAGAGAGTGGTCTTTGAAGCTGTGGATCTAGGAAAATGCCTCAGATCTGCTACAGGCATTGTTAATAAAAATGAGATGGGATTAAACTAGGTACCTACTTGAAGATTGGGAGAGCGGCGTGGATTAAAACAATGGACGAAAGCTTGAATTGGAGGAGTTTTTTGCACTGGATAGTGGTAGAGTTCTAAGGATGGTTAACGAGAAAGAGAGGAAGTTAAGGATGAAGAGAAATATAAAAGTTCTCTAAGTCTCGATCCCCTAATATTTATAGTGGGAGAGTTGAAAGGCTGGAACACGTGTAAGGTGTGGATGAGCCGTATCTTTTTCATCCAACAGATAAGAAAACCGTTGATATGTCTTCCCGAGGCGGGAAGGTGAAAAGGCGGAGTTCAACAATATGGTAACAGTGAAATTACTGTACACTGACAAGTGAAGTGACAGGCATTTAATGCTTGGTTACTTTTAACACTGCCAGACGAAGAAAATTACCAGGGTGCCCCAGTTTGTTTTAAATTTAAAGCGGGAAAAATCACAGTCCTCATTAAAGATATCTAAATAATTAATATCAAAGGTTTAATGCTCATAGGTGTTGCAGATCTCCTCTGTGACTTTATGGGGGGAGAAGTTGATATGGATGAATATCAACATTACTTATCTTATAAGCTATTTAAAGACTAAAATACCAAAAGGTCAACTTGTATAAGCTTTGCTAGCTAGAAGGGGATGAATCATTAAGAGTACTTGAAGTCTCCTATGACAGAGCTCGCATGTAAATGCATATCTTGTCTGGCCAGAACTAATAGGCTCTGGAGAGTAGAACTTGGTCATTTCTTATTAGGTTTCATTAATATGATAAGCTAAGACCCGGTCACTGAACCCTGTCTTATTCGGGTCTGCGGGTCTGATGAAATGTGGATTATGTGACTAGCAAGTCTGACACTTGTAAGACTTTGTCTCATATATACCTTGCAAGACTTTCAGTCGTACGAAATGAACTATAACAACCAAGTGGTCCCATGCTAACGTGGTTTTGCTCTATTGCAGAGGATTTAACAACTTGTATTATAAATCAAATGTTGTTATCATGGTAATGTTACTCTTTTACCCTTATATCTTATACTATATATACCATATCCATTTTTATTCTTAAGGTTAGTCTACTACGAGCTGACTTGAGCGTCGGAGACTCTCCCCGTAGAACTTCAACCATTCTCTGGTCTTATTTTGCAGGCTCTGCCAGCAGAATTGAGACCCAACTGATCGCGATTACATTCGAGCGTTACTTCAAAAGTATGATCTTCCAAACTTCTTGGAGCTTTCATACTCTTTCTCTTATTATTTGTTGTGGATTAATTCATAATCCAACATTAAGGATATGAAATCGGAATGAAATAATAAGATGATAGGTGGAGGAACATGTAAATTTTCTCATTAAAAGGTCAAAGACTATGAGGATTAGATTCACTTGTCAATGACAGGATTCAAGTATGGTGGTGCGTCGTTTTTCACCAAAAATAATTTGTCTAACAGACAGCCGGTATGCCCTTACTGTGCAGACAGTAGCAAGCAAGATCGTCTCCAAGGGATCCGCGAGAATTTTCCTAAAACATCGACCTGTAACTTAATCACGAGAGTTTGGGGTTTATCTAGAACTACGAAAATAATAAATAAGCATTAAATGAAAAATATATTTTTGGGTTTTTCTTGAGAAATAAATCACAAACAAAAACTAAAAAATATGAGAAATATATGAGAAGTATTCCAACAATCAATTAATTCCACCCAAACTTGATATTTCGATCCTCGGTGTAAAAATAACCAAAATACATGCAAATAAACCGGTAATAATCACCGAAGATGCTTCTGACGTGATCTCATATCTCCATCGCTTCTCGATAATTAGGAAGACGCTTCACTAACTATTTTCTCTAATCAACTGACAACTGTAAGAGACACTCTATAGATTTAATGAGTCGACAACATTAAGAATAAGAGAGACCCGATTCAAAATCGATAGACTCTGACACAAGATTATCGAATTAAGATTGTTATTCTCTTGACTAGATATTCAATTTATCACTAATTAAATCTAAACCACGATTACGTATGGCCGATTCAATTGGCTATTAATTAATTCTACTCAACTAAATATTTCACACTATTTAGATGTATAAAATAATTAAATCACAGAGAAAATAGAGAATAACAAATATTTGCATACGAATCAAAGTATGAAGAACGAATTAGATCTCACGAAATAATCACGCTCTGACATCCTTAATCGATGTTGGAATAAAGAAAAATAGCTACAAAACATAATTAAATAAACAAAAGATATTAAAGAAGAAATCATTCAAATAGAATAAAGAAGCAAAAGGGCAAAGGGGGTGGATGCCCCTACGTGGGTTCTTTTCCTTGTGTCCTCAATAGACATATATATAGCTATTAATTCATGACCTAAATCAATGGGCCAAAACAAGTGGACCTTAATTAAAAGAGTTTTAAAATTGAACCAATAAAGAAATCTTCAAAATATCTTCTTAATCTTTCCTAAACTCGGTTTTTGCTCTCTTTTCGGTACTAACAGGGCTTCACAGGCGGTATGGGCATCCTGACCGAATTTCCATCAGATTGTCAATTTTCAACTTGATTCCAACTTGAAAGACTAATCCCAAAATTCGTCCTTAATCTCCAAAAATCATTTTTTGTCTACAAAAATACATCATGATCACAATTAATTCAAATCAAAGTGATTTCATTCAAAAAGACATCAAATTCAACCAAAATATCCTAAAAATAAGTAGTGAAATAACAAACAATCATATGGTGTTCTCAGGAAATGATTACAAAACACAATCAAATGTTTCAAGAGAATATAATGCTTCAATGAGATATCTTAATGGCAATGATGATGAAAGTAAGTATTGGTCTTGTAAAAAACTAGATCAATGTAAATAAATGTAAATTATTATAAATGTGGGAAAATGAATAGTCTATCTCACACCCTCAAAACCACCCCTATATATAGTTTATTGTCATTAATATAAATAAATGTAAATTATTATTATATTGAATTAAAAATAATACAAATTAATAATTAATTAAATAAAGACATAAAAATTAGGTAGTTGGGGATTGAAAATAGTATCAAATTAATTTATATAAATTTATAAATATATAAATTAATAAAATAATAAATAAAATTTTATAAGTAGAATTAAAGAAAATTAATTATTGATAATAGGAAGGAAAAAAATAACTATATTAATATATTATTTATAATAAGAAGAAAAAAAATAACTATATTAATATATTAGTTATTTATTTATAATATCATAATTTAAGATAAATAAAAATAAAGAATTAAAAATATAATAAAGTAAATAAAATAAAAATATACACATTTTTCAATTAATTATATATAATTGAGTAAAATATATAAATCAAAAAATACTAAATTTAATTTTATAATTTAAAAAAATAAAAATAAGAAGTGAAAAGACAATAAGATAAATATAATAAAAATTATATAAATTTTTATTAATTATATATAATTTAATAAAATATATTAATTGATAAAATAATAAATATTATGTTATAAATGAAATTAAAAAAAATAATTATAGATAATCTGAACAAAAGAAAAAATAACAATAAAAATAAAAAAGACAATAAGATAAATAAAATAAAAAATAATATAAATATAGCCATATTTGTATACAATTTTTTATTCATTTATAATGTCATAACTTAAAAAAGTAAAAATACGAAGTGAAAAGACAAAAAAATAAATATCATAAAAAATATAAACATTTTCATTAATTATATATTATTTAATAAAATGTTTAAATTGATAAAATTATAAATATAATATTATAAATGAAATTTAAAAAATTAAATATAGGTAATGGAACAAAAGAAATAATAAAAAGTGAAAATAGATTGAAAAAAAAGGGGCAAATTGAAAAGATTATATATAGATATATTGATAGATATAGATAGATATACATATAGATGTTTTGGGCGTCAATTCAAGAAAGTTTTCTCCTTAGCTTTTATATTTACTAGTTTGTGGTGTCGTGCGATGTACGGGTAATTAATAGATAATCAGTATTTTTTTTTATCATAAAAAATGTGATGTCATAAAATCAACTTGGACTTTAAAAACGTAAATTATGTTAATTTTTTAGTGGAAAAAGAACACACCAAATATAGTATATTTTGTGCTTTGTGTAACCACGTTAAAAAAAATGAAACAACATACCCTTGGTGGACGACTCAAACAGATAATAAGAACACACAATTAGTATATAAAAGAAGTATTACTTAGTTTAAATAATAATTAATTGGTTTTGTATAAATGAAATTACAATATATATATATATAACCACAATAAAACAATACAAAATAATCTATTTTCACTATTCTTACATGTCTAAAACATAATATTTTTTTTGGGTAAAATGATTATATAGCACTAAGTTATCCCATCGCGCTTGAGGTTATTCTGGATCAGAACGGATCAGATCGGTCTGAAAATCAATTGGGTTTTTATCTTCACAATCCATAACTGTCAATTTTCAGATCGTTTGAGTCTTTTTTGACGTCTCTATGCATAAATTTCAATGGATGAGTTGAGTGTGTTGTTAGTAAAATAAGAGTCTCATACTATTGATTAATTAAATACTTATATTATAAGTACAATAAAAAATTTAATTAAGTAATAAATAATTTAAAATATGTTGAAATTAATATATTATTAATACATGAATCTAATGTGGTGAGAGTTTAATAACGTCCACATTATTCATAATTAAATATATTATGAATGATAGAATAATTAGTGGTAGTTAAATAATAAAAATTTAAGTAAATAAAATTAATATATATTGATTATAGTATTCAAAACATACATTTGAATATTTACTAAAATAAAAGTATGCATAATTTTTGTGCAATAATTAAAATGAATGAATTGTTATATACTTTGATTATTCATGTCATTAAAAAAATAATTTGAATTTAGATAAAAAAAATATATCACATATAAATTTAATATATATATATATATATAATACTGTGTATATTCAAAAAAATTAAATGATCTTATTTATATTAAATTGTTTATTTCATATGACATCAAATTAAATCTCTTGTCAAGACCATTAATTTAATATGTATATTGCATATGGTTACACGAACAAAATTTACAAATTTATTTAAAATAAAATGATGAAGGGAAGAGAAAAATATGTTAAAATTAAATGCGTTGAATGAATATGTTAAAATTAAATGCATTGAAAATTAAATTAATATAAATAAATACAAATTAACAAATTAATTAATAAAAGAAATGATAATTAGGAAGTTGAGACTCGAGAAATGAATAGTCTATCTCACCCCTTCACAACCCCTATATATATATATATAGTTTATTACCATTAAATAATATGAATAAATATAAATTATTATTATAGTTAATAAAAATAATACAAATTAATAAATTAATCAAAGACATACTAATTAAGTATTGGGGGAGTGTAAATGAATAGTCTCAAATTAATTTTTATATAATTTATAAAATAAATAAATTCATAAAATAATAAATAATTTAATAAGTGAAATTAAAAAAATAATTATTGATAATATGAAGAAAAAATAAATAAATATAAATATATTTATATATAATTTTTATTTATTTATAGTGTCATGATTTAAAATAAATAAAGCAAAGAGTCGAAAATATAATAAAGTAAATAAAATAAAAAAATATACCTATTTTCAATTAATCTATATAATTTAAATTTAATGTCACAAATTAAAAAAAAATAAAAATAAAAAGTGAAAAAAGAATAAGATAAATAGAATAAAATATATACACATTTTCATTAATTATATATAATTTCATAAAACTATATAAAGTATATAAATTGGTAAAATAATAAATATAATTTTATAAATGTAATTAAAAAATTAAAAATGGATAATGTGAAGGAAAGAAAAAATAAAAATAAAAAGTGAAAAAATAATAAGGTATAGAATAAAAAAGAAGGGAGAAATTGAAAGAAAACTTTTATTATGATACAGTTCATATACAAAGTGACTTTTGGGTATAAAATAGGAAGTGATCTCAGCCATATTTTAGTAGATCAACGGTTATGATCTATTCAAATTTGTTGATTTTTAAATGCATTAAAATAATCCAAAAATATTATGATAAGGACATTTATGTAATTAAACTGGATAGAGAAAATAACCAATCTCACTAATTAAGGTAATAGTGGTTATATTAAAGAGAGAGAAAAAGAGAATTAAAAGAAATCGGTTATTAATGGCCACGGCGATTTTGCTCTGGCGAGGAGGAGGAGGATAGATTATCATCGACTGAGGGCCGCTGTTGGTGGTGGCGTCGCTAATTTGTTTTAATTACGTTGTTGCATTGATAACATAACAGTTTTGCATTACGAAATTGAACAATATATATTATCATTTGGGTTCAATTACCCTGTATATGAATTACTTCAGTTACATTGTTGCATTGATAATCACGTTGATAATTTTTATTGAGAAAGAATTGATGGAAGGGGCGGTGAATTCATAACATATAGGTTTGTTTTAATTACTTTGTTGCATTGATAACACGACAATTTGCATTGAACCAGGCTACAGTTTTGCATTACTTCAGTTACATTGTTACATTGATAATTACGTTGTTGCATTGTTTGTAAGCGTGATGGAATGGGCGGTGAATTCCTGGCAGGTAGGTTTGTTTTAATTACGTTGTTGCATTGATAACACGACAATTTGCATTGAACCAGACTACAATTTTATACTACTTCAGTTACATTGTTGCATTGATAATTACGTTGTTGCATTGTTGGTAAGCGTGAATGTGGAATATTCTTTGGCAGAGAGAATAAAATTTTTGGATGGTTGCGTGATAATGATAACTTACCATATCAGTTACCACAATTAAAGGTGAGAGAAAGAATTAAAAATAAAATTAAGTAAATAAATTAAAAATACATTTTTTTCAATAATTATATATAATTTTCCTAAAATATATAAATTAATAAAAAAATAATAAATATAATTTTGAATTTAATATGATAAGAAGTGAAACGACAATATGATAAATATAATAAAAAATATACGCATTTTATTATTATATGTAATTTCATAAAATATATAAATTGATAAAATAATAAATATAGTGTTATAAATGAAATTAAAAAAAGTAAATATAGTTAATATAAAAAAAAGAAAAAATATATAATAAAGTAAATAGAAAAAAAAAAGAAGGAATAAATTGGGTATATTTTTTAGAGATGTTTTGGAGGTATTTCTAAAATCTTTCCCCTTAACTTTTATATATATATATATATAGATATAGATGGGGAAGCGTTCATGATTTTTCTCATACTTATACATAATAATGCAACTCAATCTTTATACATCCATAATGTTCTAGGACTTTCATCATTCTATTAACTTCTCAATAATTCCACATGTCTAGCATTACTTACAAACTTTTATACAACTCTAGAACCTTCTATCATGTTTAATAGTCATCGCGTAAAATCAAGAAGATTCTTATGTAGACCCGTTGAGTCAAGATGAGACGTAATAACAGGATGTCACAAATAAGTACTCCCTCCGTCCCAATAAGAATGACACAAAACTTTTGGACACGGTTATTAAGAAGAGTGTATAAAGTAGTGTAAGAATGATAAAGGTGGTAGGGTCTACACCTTTTTGAAGAGATAACTTTTACTATTTTAGAGCTTAGTGGGACGTCTAAATAAGGAAATTGTGCCAAATTTAGTGGGACAGAGTGAGTATTATGTTTCTTCACTTGAAATTCATAGTAACACTTCAAGAAATTATAAAAACAAAATTACCCTCGTCTTCAGGCAAACATATTTGACAACTAAATAGAAAATAACTCATCTTGGTTGCAACTATAATTAGAGCACCCGCAGCGGGGTATCTCGGGCAATAGTCTCTTTGCCCGGGAGACCGAGGCCGGGGAGGGCCTGCGGCTGCGGGAGGGGTGACTCGGGGGTGGGTCTCTGGATTGATAGACTAGACTCGGTCTCCAGAGCCCGCCGCTGTGGATAGGGATGACAATTTACCCGCGGGTACCTGATCCTAATAGGGGTGGGTTTGAGGGGCATTTGATATCCACTGTAGATTCGTGGGTAAAATTTAATATTCATTTAGTTCGCGGGTATGGGTATGGATAGTTACTATCCATACCAGCGAAACTCATATACCCGTGAAAATTACCCACGAAATACTCGTGAAATATCCACGAAATACCCATCAAATACCTGTGAAATACTCATCAATTACCCATGAAATACCCACCTAGCTACCCATCCAAATCTAAGTTCTTATTCCACATTTAAAATTTAAGAAACTCCATCAAAGAGGACTCATATAAAACTAATCCAAAGTAAAGTTCTTATCCTACATTAAAAATTTATGAAACTCCATTAAAGGGGAGCTCTTATAAAACCCATATATATATATGTATGTATGTATGTATATATATCAATTTTTTTAAACTTAAGTTTGTCAATTGAAACAAAAATATCAAATAAGTTAAAATTTAAAAATTTTGTCAAAAGACCCGCTTCTGAGTCGTCGGTTTTACCAATTTTTTTGTTGGTTTCACCGGTTAACTATAGTTTTCACATTTATTATAATTTAATTTAATGTGATCGGACCGATTAGCTAATCGGTTCGCGGTTAAATCGACCGGTCTAGTTCTATCCGATTAATTTTTAAAATATTGGCGAGTAAATGGATATTCAATAGGTAGTGGGTGGCGGGTTCGCGGGTACGCGTCAGGTGGTAGGTTTGAGTCATTTTTATACCCATGGCGGGTGGCGGGCACGACCTTTTCTCGCAGGTATGAGTATAAATAGCTACTATCCGTACCCGTAGTACCCGATTGTCATACCTAGCTGTGGGGTGGGTCTCCGGAGACCACTAATTTTTTTTTCTTTTTTCTTTTATTTTTTAATCCCAATTTTCAACTAAAAATAACTCATTTTAATCCCACAATTTCACTCATCTAATGTAGTTTTTTAATTTTTATGTAGTTTTTTAATTAGTGTAATTTTTAATTTCTAATGTAGTTTTTCTAATTAATGTATAATTCCAATGTAGTTTTTTTAATTAATATAATTTTAATTTCAATGTAGTTTTTTAAATTAATATAATTTTAATCCTAATTTTATTTAATTTATTTTCATATTTATTTATTTTATATTTCAAATTTAAATTAATAAATTAAATTAATAATATTTTTTCAAAATAAATATAAATCTAATAATTCTAAATTAAAGTAGAGAGACTCGTTATGATTTAGTTATGAGATTAAAAAATTCGTCTGTAGCTTAAAATCAATTAATTAGTTTGTATTTTCGAGACATGTTGGGTCATGTTTTCTATTTCTTTATGTTATTTTAGATTCATGGGTCTTTAGGCTTTTTTGGACATGTGCTTTGTTGCCTTATAGTTTCCGCCTATAAATAGGCTTCTTATGTGTTGGACGAGATTAGACTTTTATCCTTAATTTAATTCATGAGTTTGTTTCTCTCTTGAGAGTTTTCGAGTTGCTCTTGGTTTGCCTAAACGAGTTCATTATCGGCGTACAACGAGACAACCATCCCTTGTTATGTGTCATTCGTCGTCCCCGAGTTGCTGCATCAACTATCTTGTTGGAGTATAGACGACATACGAATCTATATCACTTCTAGGGTTAGATTCAAAAGTTTTGAGATTTCCATTGGTTCGAGTTTGTTCAGTCTTCCGTTTGCATTGTTTTGATTCTGAACACCATCGAGGATCATATCATTTGGCACCAGAGTTGAGATGTTCGTAATCCAGGGTTCGTCGTCCAGATTAATCTTTTTCTTTCGCGTTGTGGGGTAGCGGTTAGGGTTTTGGTCACAAATCTGCGTCTGTGATATTTTCCTTAGTTGGTTTGATTTTGTTTCCATATACTCCATATAAATAACATATTTGTGATCTTTTCCTTATAGTGAGTGATTGGTTTCCATACCTTTTCATACATACCATACTTATACATCATAAGTAGATCATATTAACCCATGTACACGCCCTCTCTCCATCTTTTTCGGCCGCGATAAAATTGGTTGTAACTTTCACATACATTTTGTGAGGGTGCAAAAAAAATAGAATAGTATAGAAATATCCGAAATCAGTTTCGTGCAAGTTAGTCCATCTTCATCATTGGGTTGTGTAGAGTCATTTGAGGTATCTTCAACGTGCACTTTTTTTCCAACTTTCTGTTACACCTCGTATTGTTTTCTAGAGTCCTGAGATAGTATTGTGTTGAGCTAGTTTCTGCATAACACATTTCTTGGGTTTCAGTTTTTGAGTAGTGTCTCAGGGACATTCTTTGCTATCCGTTTGATTTTGTTGGTGCGTTGTTGGTGAACTCAAGTGGTAGATTGAAGGAATTTGATCCATTGAGAGAGAATTTGAGTAGAGAAAGACAAGAGAGAGTGAGATTATTAGAGTACATAAAAAGCCAATATTATTGAGTGATACACGAGTGGTGAGTGATACACGAATGTTTGTGAGGTTGTAAGTGTTATTTTTTCTTTTATTCCTAACCTTTGTTCTACAGCTATGTCTAAGAGGACGGATACCAGTGGATTCAATCAAATGGACGAATCCAATACAGAAGAAGAAAAGTTGACGCCTCAGAACAAATTCTTATTTCAGGCCTTAAAAGTTGAATTGGGCAAGCTCGTCACAAGGGAGATCAAAGGGGTGCGTGAGCGACACAATGGAGTTTGAGTAGAGACCTCGTCGAGACAATGAGTTGAGGCGCCACCATGATCGTATTGTATATCGAAGAGGTGGAGTACGAGGTGGAAGAGGAGGCAGGGGAGGAGGTGGCAACGAAAACTTCCGTTATGAGGAGGAAGAACATGAGTATGAAGATGACGAAGATGCATTTTCACATATAGATGATAGGCGACCAAGAGGAAGAGATCGAGAAGATAACAACCTAGGAACCATCAAGATGAATATTCGGGAAAACAACACAACCTGTATAAAATTTGTGTACTCCACCAAAAAAATTCCAATTTATTACCGAAACGCCATCGGAAGACTCTCTTTGAGAACCTCCTGTTGTGGATGTTCTTATTCATTTCAATGTGTCTGTCACGTTAACATTTGGTAGGAAAAAAAAGTCATGTGCTTTTGTTACAAACAATAGTTGATAGTTCTATAAAGTGGGATTGTTAATTTTTGTATTTGAGGTGAAATCAATTAAGAGAACTAAATCAAGAAAAGAAATACACTCCCTTCGTTCTATCCTAAGTGTTACGTTTTTCTTTTTGGGTTGTCCCAATCTAAGTGTTACATTTCCTTTTTAAAATAATTTTATTACTCACGCAACTTTAAATAATACTCCCTCCGTCCACAAAGAGTGTATCACTATTACCTAAACGGACCGTCCACAAAGAGTGTATGATTTCATTTTTAGTACATGTCCCACATATCTCCATACACTATAAATCACATCACATCTCACTATTTAGTAGATCCCTTTCTACACCAAAACCAACACATCATAATTTTCTTAAAACACGTGTCCACTCCCCCATGATACATTTATCATTGACGGATGGAGTATATTTTTATCACCTTTTTATACTACTTTTCAACAATCATTAAATATCATGTCCAAAAGCCAATGTAACTGTTTGGTACGTTTTTGTCATGTTTTTACACGTGTTTTTGAGTTTCATTTCGTAGTATTTTAGTTAAATTTATTTAGAATTTTGTTCGTTATTACATCGGGTGTCGAATTTATGTGTAGGTTGCTTGGTGTGGAAAAATAGCGCGAAATGGAGTCGTGGAGATCAAGTTTGGCACGAGGAAGCGTAAAGGACGAGCCGATGATGCGAAGAAATGAAGCCGAAGAAACCGGACAGGAGCTTGCTAGGAGTTAGGGGCTGAAGAAGAGAGGAGAAAGAACGCGAGAGCATGACCATATGCGAAATTTTTACGTCTTGCACAATAATTTTGTTTTGGCCCGTTCTCCTTCGTTACAACTCTGAATTTGGATCCGTTTGCGGCTACAAACTTCTATCAAGACAAGCTTCAAGAATATGTTTTTTAAAATCTTCTTATTTTATAGAAAGGGGGGTCCCGAGTCCGCTGCAACCCACCGCCCGCTGGGCTCGTTACTCGGTTGGGACATAAAGCTGGGTCCAACGCCCACTGGGTTGCTGTCTCGGCCAATATAGAAGCTTGACCCTAGTGGCCGTTGGACCCTTAGAGACCGCTGAGCACGATTTTAGGTTGCGTTTTACGCCATTTAAACCTCGTTTTAGACGTATTTTTCATCCTCAATTCATATTTCCTCTCCTCTAAGCCCTAGATACATTATTATTAGTTAATTTGTTTGTAATTTTGCATCGGGACGAAAGATTGAGGGTGAGATTAACATTCCATCCAAGATTTATTCGTAGTAAGTATCTCTTATTCTTGATTATTGAATGAATTGATTTGTTTTTCTCTACTTAGAGTTTTAGAAATTCTTGATTAATTATTAATTTTTCTTGATTCATGCTCCAAGATTTAACTTGTGCTTGTTTAATTGAGACGATTGGCCACCGTTTTTTTATTAATTGTTTATTGTTTGAGATCGAGAGATGATTCCAATATAGAACTTAGGGTTTAATCATCAATAATTCTAAATCGGAGACATAGGAATTATATTCGTTATTTATTTATGATTTTCCTATTGTGTGATTCGAATACGTAAGTTAGAATTACGGGTTAGTTATCGAATACGAAAGTTAGTAATCAAGAAACTCTAGGAAATCATTTATTAATTGCGTATCATTGTTCTTAATTGAGGAATTCTTCTAAGGGTAATCTAATACGTGAGTCGTGATTACAGTCTAATTAAAAATACGTAAGTGATTAACCAGACTAACTATTAATAAACCTTTAATGAACGAACAATAGCATGAGTTTAAGAGCTTAATTTAATTGATTCTAGATTTTTTTTAACTCTAACCCCTTAAATTCGGAGGCTGTTGTCCCCACTCCTGATCCCCGCTCGTATTTGGGAAGACATCAGCTTAGATTTTATTTCGGGATTACCACGAGCAGGAGGAGTTGATTGTGTGTTGGTGGTGGTTGATCGTTTTTCAAAGTATACACACTTCTTAGCCTTGCGTCACCCTTTCACAGCGAATATTGTGGTGGAGGTCTTTACACGGGAAATCGTTTGTTTACATGGCATGCCGAGTTCTATTGTATCTGATCGTGATCCAATCTTTATTAGTTCCTTTTGGCGGGAATTGTTCTGCATGGCAGGTACCACTTTGAAAATGAGCTCGGCTTATCATCCTGAAACGGATGGTCAAGAGGTCCTAAATCGGTGTCTCGAAACATATCTCCGTTGTTTTTCTTCAGAACGACCTAAACAATGGAGTAAGTGGTTGGCATAGGCGAAGTACTGTTATAACACTGGATGACACTCTGCTGCAGACACCACTCCTTTTGAAGTAGTGTATGGGCACCCTCCACCTACATTGCATCAATTCTTGCCAGGAGAAGTACGAGTGCAGGCACTTGCTGAATCCTTACAATCGCGTGATGAGATCCTCGACCATTTGCATTTCCACCTTTAGCGAGCAAAACAACGTATGGCTCATGAAGCCAATAAGCACCGTCGAGATCTGGAGTTCCAAGTCAGAGATTTTTTCTACTTAAAATTTCGGCCGTGTCACCAATCTCTTTACAAAGCTGGTCATCCAAAACTCGCACCTCTTTCTATGGTCCTTTCGAGGTGAAATCCCGCATGGGTCAGGTGGCTTATCGACTTAAACTTCCGGAAGGGTCACGAGTGCATCCTGTGTTTCACGTTTCTTTGCTGAAGAAAGTTGTTGGGGCTGCAAGTGTTTAGTGTATTTTTGTTACATTTTAACTCGTTGTGTTGTTGTGTGTATGTCTTTGTTTTTATGTTTTTCGTATTGTTTTAGTTCATTTTTACGCCGATTCTTGTTTTGTAGTGTATGATGCAAGGTGGAGTGAAAGATGATGGAATTGAGCTAGGAGTAGTGCGGAAGAGGTCGTGGAGCAAAGCGAAACGAGGAAGAGGCGAGACAAGCATGGCACAGGATGAAATCGAGCACAAGGATGTTGGCCGTGCAGCCAGCGATTGCTGGGAATGCTGCTGCAGTGGAACAGAAAGCAGAGGCCAGCGACCGCTGGCTCTGCAAAATTTGTGCATCAGAATGTTAAGGCCAGCGACCACTAGCTTCCCAGCGGCCGCTGGCTGGAAGTTCTGCGCGGGTTTAAAACTCCTTTTTGAGCGTCATACTCTCTCTCTCTCTCCCCCCATGTAACTAGAACCTCTAAAACACTTAGTTTTTACTGCTTTTCTAGTTTAGGATTAGAGAATTCCAATGGATTGAAATAGATTCCGACTTTGGATTCTTACGTTTCAATTAGTAAGTTTCCCTCTTATGGTTTCCTTTTATGATTCTACCTTGTATATGATGCTTGGTTAGATCTTACTTGGATTGGATGTTTATTTTCTTATTTGATGTTTGTTTGATCTATGCCCTTGATTAACTTGTTTTGTATGGAATTTAATGCTTAATCACCATTGAATTCATATGTTTATGTTAAGTAGATTGATCATTTTGCTTGACATAAGACCTAGGATTAATCAACATTATTATGAATCGGAAACGTAAGAATAATATTCTATATGAGATTAAGTAATTAC
Organism: Leonotis leonurus; assembly: GCA_026898415.1. Lineage (NCBI taxonomy): Eukaryota > Viridiplantae > Streptophyta > Magnoliopsida > Lamiales > Lamiaceae > Leonotis > Leonotis leonurus. The sequence continues at coordinate 870,444 of JAPKLX010000051.1, read as the reverse complement.
TAGAGGTGTGAACTGAATACGAAAGTGAAGATCACGGCTTAGTATATGAATACGAAAGTTATTTTCTAAACAACCTCTTGTGTTCCTAATCGAGTATGAATGCATGATCAATTAGACATTAAATGAGAGTCGAACTTCTTATCCTAAAGCTTCAATTCGTTGGGATTCGTTTAGCTATTTTTGATTTATTTATTATTATTATTATTATATCTTATGGTCATAGTATGTTTATGATTTCCCTTTTCTCATTTTAATAACACTTAGAATTAGAGCCGCCCTGTTAAGCTTTCCATCGAGATCCGACCGGGGTTAGCTTGATACATGCAATCGACCTCGTAATAATTTGCGAGAACCTAGAGTACACACTTTAGGCTAAACAGCAAGTGTTGAACCCCAACTTCCAGATGACTTTCAAGCTGTGGATCCTCCATACTTACCCGAGGCCGTGTTAGAGCGTCGCCTAGTTCGTCGCGATGGGCAGCAGGTTGACTAGGTTCTTATCAAATGGGATGGCTTAGATGTGGAAGAAGCTACATGGCTTGATGACAGTGATGTTAAGAGTCACTTTCCTTATTTCGGCCTTGAGGACAAGGCTGTTTTTTCCAGGGGAGCAATTGATAGTGAGCGCCGTCCGTGGTGGTCTATAATCGTAGGAAGAAAGTTGTTGCAGACCATTAATCATTGCGTCATGTTTTAATTTGTTATTTATTTGTTATTTTCTTTCTGAATTTTATTTGAGTCAGACCCATTTATGCATGGGCTTTAGGGTTAGGTTTGAATCTTTTATTTATATAAGTTGATCACAATTTTTTGGAGAATTTGACTTTTGGGAGCGGTGTTTTACGGCACGCCTCAATTTTGAGGAGTTCTTTTATCAATAAAAATTTCTTTTTCCGGCGTCAACCACCTTTACTCTAATAAATTGGTCCGACCCCATCGTTTTATTCTTTTTATTATTTTTTTTATTTATTTATTTCATGTTTTCTCATACTTATTATTGATTAGAACTATTTATTTGTTTTTGATAATACTTAGTTTAACAATCCTTCTGCTAAGCTTTCCATCAAAATTTGACCGGGATTAACTTGTTACGTACCAACATAAATTTACATAAATTAGATCTTAACAATAACATTTAGGGTGTGTTTGGTATATGAGTTGGGTAATACCAAGTTAGTTAAGTTATACTGATTGGGCTGATAGATTTGCTATATGGTTTTTTTAATTTGTTGTTTGGTATTATTGTACATTTGTGTTGACTGACCCGATAACTTAAAATTTATGTTTGGTATTAGATTTTGTTTCAGTAGGTTAGAGGCCAAAATTACTTTCTTGTCCTCACATCTCAAAATTAGGGTAAATCTCATTTATTTCTTTTTGTTGGCAACCATAACATTTTCACTCCATTGGATGAGGCGCAGCTCTCCGCTTCAAACTCGCCTGACTATATTTTCGCGATACAATTCGTCAAAATAGGTTTGTGTCAAAATTACTACGGTATAAATTTCTTCACAATCTGGGTTCGATTTTTTTTCAAAGTATAGATTTTAATTTGTACGAATGTATAATTTAATTCAGTCTTCACGAAACCCTTCCGAATTAGCTATGTCGTTGATGGGTGAAATTTTTGTGCGTACGTGTTTCTCTTGTTTTGATATTGAAAAAATTAGCTACCTAATATTTATTTTATTGTTCTTGTAATTTACCGCAGAAGATCTTCTCTACTTGAACAATGAGCTTGACACATGAAGGTTAGAATTTTTCTAACAGATTTGTTTTAGATCTATTAATTTTGCAATTTAGGCTAAAATCAATAGTTTCTCATTGCAATGTTGTTACACTTTTCTCGTATAGGCAGTAGTGGTGCGGGTTCTATTCGCCAGAAAGTTGAAAGAAACCGAAGAAGTTGAACCCCGCAGGAGGAATCATTCCTGATTTTATCACTTAAAGAGCTTATTGCTCAAGGTTGAAAGTCCGACAATGGCTTTCGGGCAGGTTATCTTACCAAGCTAGAGGCTTCTTTGAAAAAGGAATTTCCCAAAACTGATCTGAAGGCAATGCCTCATATTAACTCTAAGCTAGCTAGTTGGAAGAAGAATTACTATTCCCTATTTGGAATATTAGGTCGCAGCGGAGTTGGATTTAATTTGACGGGGAATCACATGATCGATTGTGAGGACGACCAGTGGGAGCAGATTTTAAAGGTAAATTTCATCAACATTGAAACTTCTTTAGAATGTTTATAAAATTTGCATTGTCAAATATTATACATACTATATCATAATTTTGATTGTGATATTTCAATATTACAATAATTGGTTGATTGATGGTTTCTCATGCTTGGATGATGGTTTCATCAGTCTAGAAATAATTACAATAATGTATTATTTATATACTTTAAGCAGGCAGATCCAAATGCACGTTTGATGCGATTCAAGTTGTGGCCTCAATATGATGATTGGAAGATGATTTTTGGAAAGGATCGAGCAACCGGTGAGGGATCAGAGGATGTATTAGAAGCATGGACTGACTTTGAAACGAATAATCAGGACATTCCATCAGGGGACACACCTGTGGATAATGAAGACATCTTTGAAAACGAGATAAATGATGCTTGCGATAGTGTTTCTCAAAGTGCAAATGTTGAGCAGGCCAAAAACAGTGGCAAAAAGAAGCGTGTGAAATATGACCTCAATGGAATCTGCGATTTGCTAAGTGAGATGAATAAAGATACAAATACTAGACTGGATCACTTAGCAAACCGTATAGGCTATGAGTTTGACGTGGGAAAGGCAAGAGAGCAAACGTTTGAAGAGCTTGGACTCATACCGGGATTATCACTTCGCAATCGTTTCATTGTCTGTGAACTAATTGCCTTCAAAGCTGAGAGGTTGGATATCTGGAGGGGAATGAAGTTGGAAGCTCGTGCTGAATATGTTAATCATCTTCTTGAAGTTCCTAGCATTTAGAATTATTTTATGCTGACTAGTGATAACTTGAAGTTATTTATATTAGTTGTTCATTTTGTGTAATTAGGTGAACTTTAAAGTCAGCTAATTGCATTTGTTATTTTGAATCTAGTACTTTTTTGTTAACTAGGCATGTTATTTTGTAAAATTAGCCCTCATGTGGCATGCCTTTTTTTGTTTAAACTGCCACTTTTGTAGGCAGAATCATAAACATAAAATTATATATGTAGTTAAATTCCAATTACTCTATATTTTTATGAGTTTTAATTTCTGCTCTAATATCAGTCATTAACTTCTGCTTTAGGACCGATCATTAAATTTCAGTGGATGATTAAAATAGATATTGAATTATTTCACATGCTAAAATTGGAAATATAAGTATGTCATTTAACTCATACGTAGCATTAATTTTCTAACCAATAATGTATTATTTGGGCAGATACGACCATATAAAACAGAAGTTAAACGGAATTAAAACATTTTAGAATTAAAACAGAAGAAGTTACGCATAATATTACGAATAAGGCATCCAAATACCGAATTGAAAGTAGGCGTACAAATACTAAATTACAAAGAGAACACAAGTTAAACGGAATGCGTGAAAGTGCAACGAAGGAGGATAACTAAAATGAAAAGGAACCTAAAACGACATTGAAGAACTCAAATACTTAAAAACATACAAGGAAGAAGGGTACATGGACGCCGAATGCACAAACAACTACTTGAAGGGGCTCGACGATGCACAAGATGAGGAACCCGAGGCATTTTTGTCTTTTGATCTATTATCCTTCATGCTTCATGCGATTGAATTGAATGTAATTCCTCGACGCTTTTTCTCTTCGGTGTTTTGCAAAGTAGGGTTCTTCATTGGTGGAGATATAACTTCTTCATCTTCTTTTGAAACATTACCAAAATATACTTCTAGATCATTTGAACTAGAAGAGTTGATAGTGATGACATTATTGGGGTATTCAAGCTTGAAATCATTATCATCTTGGATCGGTGCAATCATCATCCACAGGTGTTGGTTTCACCAGAAAAATACTATGAAGCTTAATAACCGCCTTTAAAACTAGATGGATATGGTTGGAGACAGTTTGACCGGATCTTTGGAAATCAAAACCAACAGTTCTAGTTTTTTTATGATGGGCTAATATAGATATAAACATGGCAACTTTTTCTTCCACGCTAACATATGTACTGTCTGTCAAGCCACCTAGTTGTCTTAATAAAATACAAAGTCTACCGAATATATTGCGATCCATTCGTAGATTGAGAATGCAATTTGTATCATTAAACCTAACCATTCTATTGAGATGATGCACTTGACTAGGCATTTTCTTAATCATACCGTATGGTTTACGTTGCTTATTTAATGAAATTCTGGAGAGTAATAACACCAGCACAATGAAAAGTCGTTTTATGCGAACTTGCAAAATCTCCTCGAGTTGGATATATAAAGCGGCTTGTTTATTGAAAACGAACGACATGGTCAAATAATTAGCTCAAACAATTGGCAAAGGTGTCTGCATATGCGAACATTGGAAAGTACAATCAACAAACTAATCAAAATAGTTCAACTCGTAGTATATACATTAAATTAAACGAAATCGATCGAACTAATAAGTAACATGAACTGAGAGTTAACATCTACAGAGAGACAAATTAATTCTAACAGAATAGGAAAACCACAAATCACAAATCAAACCACAATGCATGAATTCTGCAAAGACAACTCATAATTTAAAAAATAAATAAATACATTATAGGGTTAGAAAGAAGTATATAAAAAATTTATATCTTACCGATCTTCAAAGAATGATTGTGGCTTGGAAGATTTAGGAGCTGAGTGTGGGAAATCGATTCCGCCTAACCCTTTTCTTCGGTCAAATTTGTGTTTCGAAGTGTATTCCAGAGAGCAAATGAAGCATTCTTTGTTGTGGGTTTGGTGAGATTCGAATGGAGCATCTCTGCCGGTCAATCTCTTTCTGTGGAGGAAAGGGATCTAGGGTTTGTAGCAAAAGACTTGTTGGGGGTATTATGGACAATTTCTTTCTTAACATTGTACACTGTTTAACTAATGAAATTGAAACTTACGTTTTGCATGAGATACAAAAGCACAGGAGAATAGTAGATTTATGACGGGCCAGTCAAATATAACGGGCCGTCCAACAAAATTAAACAGAATACCAAACAACTAAATATCCCCGCATGACTAAACTAACAGCCCTTAACAACCTTATCAAACACACCATTAGTTTGGGAAGCCCAATCAGTGAGTCACTCTACCAGTCATCACTAAAAACTCAATCAATGCATTCTAAAATTTGTTTCTTATATTCACTGCTGCACTAATACGTAATGATCCGATCACTTATCTCTCGCCGGTATCTCGCTCCTCCGTCTACTCTCCGCCGCATCTCCACCGCGCCGCATCTCAGCGCGTCATGGGTGGACAAGGTCAAAAGAGTTTTCACCGGCAACAAAACCGATTCCTCCCAATCTTTCAACAAAACCGAATCCGCTCAATCCTTTACCCTTCTGCGTCAGTGGTTTTCCTTCGCCCCAAACTTTTCGTGCAAATGTCAGCTTTCGTTACTTATTTGTGATATGCGAACAGGATTTGCGGAGGAGATGCGCAAGGCGAGGAAATTAGGGACCTTGAAGCAGTTCGTAGTTGGACGTAGCAGCGAGGCGACTTTTGCAGATGCGTTTGAGAAGCAAGAGGCCATAGTTCGATACCTTGGCGGTGTTGATCCTACTGGGGAGGTTTCTTCCTAATTAATCGATCTCGTATTCTTCTTTGCTGCTTGTTGAATTTTTGGACTTTGTAGTGTTTCAATTTATAGTGTCTCCTCCTCTGGTTGAAATATGGGAAATTTTATTGAAATCAACTTTATACCAAGGACTGTGGTTGGAATTGGATGTGGAACTTGCTCAAAGTGATGATTGTATAGTTTAAAGTTCTTTATTCAATTTTTAATCTATCCACTCCAGAAGCTGAAGGTTAAAGTCATTGGCGACATTCTTAGAATCAGTACAATGCTGTTTTGAACTATGTCAGAAGAGGTCATCTCTGAAGCCTGTTTGAGAACGATATACATTGGGGGTCCATGAATGGTGAATGACTTTTTCGTTTGCTTTCTATGTAGAACATTCAGCCTAAACACAAGCAGGATGCAGCAAAACAGTGTAATTGCACGGTAGGAGAAATTGAGACTACCCTAGCTAAGTTTACGTGGGCCAAAGCAGCACAGACTAAGCTTGAACAACTTCAAGCAGAAGGTAAACCTGTGCCAAAGAGCATGGCTGAGGTACTCATCAGTGCACTATGCTTCTAACTTTTTTATTTGCCACTACGGGTTATCTTGATGGAAAATTTATGATTTATTATAAATGCTGGCAGTCATTAAGTTGAAGTTCTACAGGGGTTTTCAAGTTTATAGACTAAATCCACCTTTACTGATCTTTGTTTTTTATTTTAGACATTACCTAGTGGTTAACAATTAATGCAAAGATTGACAACTTTCCTTGTTTATCCTGGCCTCCTGCGAGGTTGACTGCAGAAAAATATACTTGTGAACATGATTTGGTTTAGGGGCCTGGGCCTGCTGCTGAACCCTTGTTTGGTGCTCAGGTGCTGGGTGCTAGTTAGCTGCATAACAAGTGCTTAGTGATTTCCAATACACTGACTATAATTGCATACATGAAGGAGGTTTTCAATTTGAATCGATTTGCCTTAATCATTGAAATATAGATAAGGTGTGAGTCATAGATGTTTTCTTTCCTTTTCCTAGCTCCTTTTATCCAATTTATCAAGTGTTCTGTGAAACGCGGTGTTGAGGCTCTATGACTGCCACTTAAAAGATTACTTATCAGTTTATAAATGAACTATGCTAGAAAGAAATTTTGTCTTTGCTAAATTTCTCACACCAGGAACTATTCATATGTGAATGTTTAAATAATTGCAGATTCAGAAAATGATGGGAACAACTCCATTGGATGTTGCAAGGTCAAACTTGGCCAAAAGTGGGCAAATAAGTAGGAATTCACCGTGCCCCTGTGGCTCTATGAAATTATACAAGAGGTACTTCCTTATTTATATAGTAAGAAGATGTTCGTCATAATGCTTAATATGCAACTTGGATATTTGCGCAAAGACCAATTATTAGAATTCAAGCATAATAGTTGCTATCTTTTTGCTAGCTGACAGTGATATTGGTGCAATCTTGGTTTTGTGGCTTACATTAATTATTTTCCTCTTATTGGATTGGAATAAGTTATCAGGAAAATATTTGTTCTTAATATCCTGTGTTAGATAGTAACCGGTGTATTGAAACTAGTCTTTCTATAATTTTCATCTCTTGCATTTGATTGCTTAAATTTGTTACAACATGATTTCGGATGCAATACTTCAAACCAAATTACTATGTCCGAGTAAGTGGTGGCTTAGATCAATAGATGCTCTAGATTTCTGGTTCCTTACATTGCCTCATTTCTTTAGGTTATGAAATATATTTTCTTTAAAATAAATCATTGTGGATTAATGTTTTATTGTCTTGCTTTCCGTTCAACATAGAATACGACTTAATTGTGCTTGTTCTCACAACTGATTTTTATGATTCTATTTAAAACTCGTTTCTCACTTTTTCATTGTGACATTTAAAGATATGCTGACTTTCTATCATTCTGGGCTTATATGTTTTTGAGCCAAAACATGATAGAGTCACACCTGGTTTACAGGTTTATGTGAGGCGCAAGTTTCTGGCCGAGAGAAAATAATTTAGGATTTCAATTATTATTCTTTTTGTTAATTATGGGCTTATGTAATTGGGCCTGGGCCTGGGTTGGAGTAGGTTATTAATACGCGTTTCTACGCTAGATTAGGGCATGTTTTGGTTTTGTAGACGTTTACAGCGTGGCTGTGGCAGAGTTCTCGCTCTGTGACCCTCCTTTGGCCGTTTCCTTACAGTAATTTCAATTCCCCGTTTACTTCCTACTATCTTAACTCTATCAATTTGGTGCGGTGAACGTGGAATTGTTCATACCCATGACACGAGGCGAGACAAAGATGGAGAAGATGGTAGAGGATTTACAATCTAAGATAATTGTGGTGGAAGGGGCGTTAGTATTGTTCGAGGAAGCCTTGGGAAAGCACGACCAGCAGTTCGCGGCGATCCTATCGAAGTTAGAATCCTTGAGTCCAGGCTCTTCCGACTCTAAAAGGGTTTCCGGTTCCGGTTCTGCTGCAGGGAAGTCTGATGCAACAAACCTTGTGCAGCCCCCTCGAATAGAGTTCCCTACCTTCGACGGGACGAACCCAATTGCATGGTTGGCTCAAGCTGAGCAATACTTTCTGGTACATCAAACTCCAGAATGCGACCGCGTGCAGTTGGCACTCATAGCCATGACGGGACGCTCTATGTTTTGGGCTCAATGGGTAATGCGTCGTTCCGATGCGATTACGTGGGGGCAATTTACCAGAGAGCTGTTGGACCGTTTCGGCGATAGCTCGGCCATCAATGCTTACGAAGCCATGCACCTCACCAAACAAACGGGAACGTTGGAGGACTATCTTTCCGCAATTGAAGAGAAGGTCGCTCAATTGCCCAACCTTCCTCAGGAACACTACTTGGGGTGGTTTTTGAGTGGGTTACACCGTTCAATCAGGGACCGCATTCCTAGTTCTGAGATGATAAGTGTTCATACTGCTATTCGGGCTGCCCGACTAATTGATCGTTCGCAAGGGCTACCTACGTCAGTCCCAAGGTTTGATTCCCTTTCGGGAAATTTTACCAGATCGCCTGCACCCAATCGCACCGCTACTACTGGGGGGCAATCAACCTTCATAGGTCCGACGAAATCCCATGCTTCATCTTCGGGGCCGTCTGGTTTTCGCATGCACCGCAACGCTCGACATCTGTCATCGGGGCAACATGCGGAGTACCTAGCAAAGGGTAAGTGTTTCAAGATCAGTGACACAGAGAAGAGCGAGGAGAATCTTGAGTCAGACGTGGGTAGAGAAGTTGAGGGTAAAGAGATTATTACCGAGTTCCAGCAGCTACAACTCTCTCGGTTCTCGTCGAACGGGTTCGATGGAGCCCAAACAATGAAACTGTTCACCCGCGTGGAGGGGCGACGACTTTTAACAATGGTGGACAGCGGGGCTAGCCATTGCTTTATCGCAGAGCATGTAGCCCGAGCCTTGCAGCTTACAATCGAGCCTGCATCACGTTTCACTGTGGTACTAGGGGATGGCACCACAGTTCAAGCGCAAGGTGTCTGCCCCGAGGTTCTTCTTCATGTTGATACGCACGTATTTCCTATAACCTGCTATATTTTTCCTTTACGTGGTGTCGACGTCATCTTGGGAGTATCGTGGCTGGCACAGCTGGGTGATGTTACTGCCAATTGGGCTACTCTTACTATGGAATTCAGTGTGGCGGGAAAGAAGTTATGTTTGCGAGGTGATCCTTCTCTCACCCGTAGGGCTTGTTTGCGTGCTGATCTTCGTTGTTTTGAGACAGCTGACAAGGCGTGGTTACTCTGGGCAGTTGATGGTGGAGCACCGCTCTCTATTCCCACTCCACCATCGTTAACGACGACTCAGCTGGGGGAATTAGAGACTCTTATGGCAGAATTTTCTACCATTACCAGGCCACCAGCAACACTACCTCCAAATAGACACCACGACCACCGGATCACACTGCAAGAAGGCGCCCCACCTGTTTCCGTCCGGCCTTACAGGTACAATCACGCCCAGAAAGATGAGATGGAAAAATTGGTTGAGGAGATGCTCACTGCCGGTATAATTCAGCCAAGTAGTAGTCCTTATTCCAGCCCTGTATTATTAGTACGTAAGAAGGACGGTTCATGGCGATTTTGTGTCGATTATAGAGCCCTCAATAAGGTGACAATACCTGACAAATATCCCATACCTGTTATTCAAGAATTACTTGACGAGCTCCACGGTGCAAATTGGTTTAGTAAGTTAGATTTGCGGGCAGGTTACCATCAGATCCGAATCATGCCAGAGGATGTGCAAAAGACGGCTTTTCGCACACATTCAGGCCACTACGAGTTCTTAGTCATGCCTTTCGGACTCACAAATGCCCCAGCCACATTTCAGTGTCTGATGAACGATATATTTCGACCATATTTGCGGAAATTCGTCCTTGTATTTTTTGACGACATACTGATCTACAGCGCTTCATGGCCTGATCACTTGAACCATTTACGACAGGTATTCCAGTCTCTCACTGCGCATTCGTTATTTATTAATCCAAAAAAATGCGTGCTTGGAAGTTCTCAAGTAGAATATTTGGGACACATTGTCTCTAGTCGGGGAGTTCAGATGGACCCGGCAAAGGTGAGTGCAGTGCTCCAGTGGCCAACTCCAACGTCTCTTCGAGGATTGCGGGGTTTCCTCGGTCTCACATGCTACTATCGTCGCTTTATTTGCGATTATGGTAAGCTTGCCACCCCTCTAACTGCATTGTTGAAGAAAGATGGGAAAAAATCCTGGCACTGGCCTGTCGAGGCGGAGGAGGCTTTCCAGAATCTGAAGAGAGCTCTCACCACAGCACCGTTGTTGCGAACTCCAGATTTCACCAAACCATTTGTGGTCGAATGCGACGCGTCGGGAACGGGGATTGGGGCGGTCTTGATGCAAGATTCCCAACCAATAGCCTATTTTAGCAAAGGCTTATCTGGATGACTACTATCCAAGTCGGCATATGAGAAAGAGCTAATGGCTTTAGTTCTGGCGGTGAATCATTGGCGGCCATACCTACTCGGTCGTAGGTTCATCGTTCGATCTGACCAACGGAGCCTCAAGCATCTGTTATCTCAAGCCTTAACTACACCAGCACAGCAGAACTGGGCAGCCAAACTGCTAGGCTTTGATTTCGAGATAAATTATAAGGAGGGTCGTTTGAATAAAGCTGCAGACGCTCTGTCTCGGCGGAATGAAGACATGGAGTTAAATGCAGTCTCGGTGCCACATTGGTTAGACTGGCAAGGGTTGCAGGATGCTGTGAAGTCCGATGCCTATTTGTCACAGATTCAAGCAAATCTGGCTATGGGCATGCCCGGCCCAAAGCATTTTAGTGCGTCACAAGGAACGTTGTTTTACAAAGGCCGCATCGCCCTACCCTCGACATCACCATGGGTGAACAAATTAATTTCCGAATTTCACGTGACGCCGTCTGGAGGACATTCTGGTGCTTTTCGCACATATAGGAGGTTAGCTGCTAACTTGTATTGGCAAGGGATGATGAAGTCCGTGATTAGATTCGTTGCTGCCTGCGATGTGTGCCAAAGGAACAAATATGAAACGAAGTGTCCAGCTGGCCTACTAAACCCTATTCCGATTCCGACACGAGTTTGGGAGGATATCAGCATGGATTTTATCACCGGGTTACCTCGCTCAGGGGGTTTGGATTGTGTGTTAGTCGTGGTGGATCGGTTTTCTAAGTATTGTCATTGTTTGGGGCTGAAACATCCTTTTACAGCCAAGGTGGTGGCAGAAGTGTTTGCAAAAGAGGTGGTTAGGCTTCATGGCATGCCGGGGTCTATTGTGTCTGACCGGGATCCGGTTTTCCTTAGCTCGTTTTGGCGCGAATTATTTAAACTTTCTGGTACAACACTCCGCATGAGTTCCGCCTATCATCCCGAGACATGGTGTATTTGAAGTTTCGACCATACCGCCAGAAAAGCTTGTTTTCTTCTACGAATGCTAAGTTAGCACCTCGATTTTTTGGGCCATTTGAGGTGGAGTCTCGGGTGGGCACCGTAGCATATCGGTTGAAATTACCCAACAACTCTAAGGTGCATCCGGTGTTCCACGTCTCCTTGTTGAAGCCAGCTATTGGTGCAGCCGTAGCGGCTCCATCACTTCCGGAAGATCTGTTGGCAGTTGATCCACCATTCCTTCCTGAAGAGGTATTGCAGAGTCGTGTCGTGGAGCGGGATGGGGAGCAGGTCCCACAGGTGTTGGTCAAATGGCTCGGGCAGAGTGCAGATGACAGCAGTTGGGTCGATGTAGCTGACATGCGCGGGCAGTTTCCAGACTTCAGCCTTGAGGTCAAGGCTGCTCCGGCCGGGGTGGCAATTGATAGAGTCACACCTGGTTTACAGGTTTATGTGAGGCGCAAGTTTCTGGCCGAGAGAAAATAATTTAGGATTTCAATTATTATTCTTTTTGTTAATTATGGGCTTATGTAATTGGGCCTGGGCCTGGGTTGGAGTAGGTTATTAATACGCGTTTCTACGCTAGATTAGGGCATGTTTTTGTTTTGTAGACGTTTACAGCGTGGCTGTGGCAGAGTTCTCGCTCTGTGACCCTCCTTTGGGCGTTTCCTTACAGTAATTTCAATTCCCCGTTTACTTCCTACTATCTTAACTCTATCAAAACACCAGCTAACTGTGTGTTTTCATTCCTCAAAGAATCAGTCTTATTATTTTCATATTGCCTGGAGTCTTTTGAGGAATTCCGCTCCATACTCTGTGCTAAATGACGATATCTTCTTTCTTAGTTAGATCGCGCAACAAACTCTGGCTGAATGTAGTGATGTAGGCTGAATTATCTGTTTCACATCCCTTTATGAAACTTTTGTCCAGCTGAACCCGACAGTTTATGCATTTGCAACTCTGTGTCCAGTGTTTCCAGTCCAGAAATCAATATTGCTGTTAACTGTAGTCATTATTTGCTTTTAATGAAGAAGTGTAGTCATAAGGCTCACTAAAATGTTTTGACTGTTTGCAACATTTGCTCTTCAAGTGTCCTTCTTTCATCCTGGATAGACTAAATATTAATTAATTCCTTGCAAACATTAAAGGAAATATACAAGTTCGTGTTGTTGGAGTTACCTACCTGCCTGATTTGGTTTGATATTGAAGGTGCTGCGGGAAGGAGAAGAGAATTTGAGAGTAGAAGTACGTTGTAAGTTGGTTTTTCGAGCATTGGAGCTGCAGGCAGGGGAAAACTGCCCGATACGTGGCTGGCTGCTTCCATGGTGTTAGGCATTGTCAGACTTACCAATTAGGCAATTGAGGCCGTCGCTTGGTGTCGTGCCAGCCCCCCAAATGGTTCTGAAACAATCCAATGAATCGAGTGAAATTTAGTGGTGTGAATGATACTCCACTACTGCTACTGCTGCTGCTGCAGCCACTACTTGTTTTAAGGGGCAATAATATATTAATATATACTAATCTCTCGCCTATTTTCTTAGATTTATAATTTTCACTTTAAGATATTACATTTAGCTTTGCTATTTCATTTCATGTGTTCTAATAATTATTTCATGCGTTCTACTCCTTCCGTCCATCAAAATAGTTTACATTTTGTCATTTTGGGACGTCCACGAAAATTGTTTACATTTGAAATCTTCCATTTATAGTAAATAGACCCCACCACTAACCAATATTGTGAAAAGCTTAGGGCGTAGTTAAGGCATATTGCCTAAATGAGGCGAGGCGTAAGCCTCAAGGCGTTTTGAGGCGTAAGCATCAAACTTAAGATAAAGAAAACTTTATTAAAAGAAAAAATATTTAAAATAGAGAAATAAAAAACAAAACATCAAATTTAATAGTCTTAGGAGTTTAAAACATCAAATTAAAAACACAAATGATTAATTTGATCTTAATTCTTAATATTGTTTTAATTTTCATACATCAAAGTCATCACTCCATCACTCGTACTCATCCTCCTCATCAACACTGACAACATTCTTAAAATTTTATATTTCACCCATTAAGTTCTTAAAAATTACATTGTCAAGTAATCTAGTTTGGTAAAGTACGTTTTTTATAGACAATGAAAAAGAAGTAATTTAAGAAAAATATGGAGTTAAATAATAAAGAAAAATGAAAAATTGATTACCAATTAATATAATATGGTTGGCATCTGCTGGTACAACAATGAGTACATGAAGAATAGAGGTGGAGTGTGTTTGACTGAATGCTTCCTTTTTTTTCTACTACTTGTTTTATTTTAATCTTTTAATGTTACAACTTATTTTAATTGAAAGTTGAGTTTTAAAATTCATAAGGCCAAAAAAATTAGCTCAAACTTGAATAAAATTTTCTAATTGAGGCGTATCGCCTCAAAATGCTTTGAGGTGGTGGCGACGAGGCATAAACCTCACAAAAATGAGGCGCCTGCCTCAATCTGAGTCACTGAGGCTAAGCCTTGAGGCTTTTTCCGCCAAGGCGTTTTGAGGCGAGCCTCAAGGCGTAAGCCTCAAACGATTTTCACAATAGAGTTACTAATTACACATAATCCAATTTAAAACAATATATTAAGTGGGACCTCAACTCCACTAACTACATATTCCTATTAAAATCAACATACATTATTAAAACTCGTGACAAGTCAAAGTGTAAACTATTTTCATGGACCTAGGTAGTAATAATTATTTCATGTGTTACGTACAAGTTGCAATATTTAAATTTGTCTCAGCTGTGTTTCCCATCAACAACATTGATTATTTCTGCAATTTAAAATATTAATGATAACTTGTCAACATAATTTAGATGGCATACATACTAGTGTAAAATTTAAATTTCTTATTAGAACTGGTAGATTTGGTGAAATTAAATTTACTTTCAGGCTATTTTTTTTTCAAAGCACAAAATATTATGGAAAAAAAGAGAAAAGAATGATAAAATAGAAAAAAAGAAAAGAAAAAAGAATGGCGTAGAAGTTAGAAACGTCAACTAATCTCTCTTTGAAACTGTTCTGGTGTTTATCGTCGATCACCTAATCTCTCTTTTAACGTCTACTTTTATTCCTTTCCACCGCCGCCCACCGGAGCACTCTTCATGGGCATCTCCTGGAGTAAAAGGCGCCGCCACGAGAATCAGTATCAACATCTGCAGCAGCAAACCCTCCCTCCATCGCCTTCCCCACCGACCTCCTCCTCAAACCCCCCTCCTAGCCTCACGCCGCTGCCACCAACTCCGGCGCCTCCACAGCAACCGTCTCATCCGCCGCCACTGCCACCGGCCTGCAACCAACCAAGCTATGCTTTCGCGGCGAACTCCCCTCATTCAACCGTCCACGCCCACCAACAACACCCCTTTCCCCGATACTCCCCTCCGCCACCACCTCTTCCGCCTCCCTATAACTACGGTTACAACTTCTCCGGCTACTACTCGAGGCCCGTGAATATGATGGGTCATTACAACTACCGCCCCTATTACGCTCCCCAGATAAGCGGGTTGCAGCTTCCCTCGGTGCAGCCCGCTCCCTATGTGGATCACCAGAGCGCTAAGAAGATCAAGAATGATGTCAATGTTCATAAAGACACCATTAGGCTTCTATTGGATGATTTGGCTCCAGATTGCCGCTTGGTTACCTTCACTTTTGATGCCTTGGTTGATGGAAGGTAGAGACTCTGGTTTTTGGTTTTGGATGCTCTTTTTCTTTTATAGTTTTCGTGTAGTGATTTCTGACTGTACTTTGTTGTGTGCTTTCCTCAAAATGATTGTTTTGGTAACACCTTTTATATTTAGCATGTCCACGGGAGGACGGGATTAGATCTACATAAATCGAAGAAACATTGTAATCAGTCTTGTAGACTACAGATGAGAACAGACTAAGAAGTTGACAGCCGTCGCTTGAAGTTGTAGTAAGTTGGTCGCTTGTAGATTTGTAGTTGCTGGCATTTAAATTATCTATGGCCATAGCTAGTTAATTGTGAGGGTTCTCTAACAGTCTAACTATGGTGAATAGGTTGTCTATCTGTGGTGTTTTATGTCTAATGTCAGATGTTTCTTAAGCGGATGCTACCTGTATGCAGACCAGCTACATCCCATTCTTCCGTTTTGCGTTTCTGATTTCTTGAATTAATTTTACTGCACCTCGTGTCACTTCCGATTTGGTGTTGAAGTTGAAGGTAGAACTTTGTGATAACAATGAAATTAAATTTCTGTCTGATGTAAATGGAGCTTTAACTAGGATTGCTTGCTGTTCTTGGACTGAGAATAATGATAATAGCTGTTATTTAAGTTCACATAAAGTATTTCGTAGGTTGCAGTTTTATGTATCTTAGCATATACATAGATTTTCACTCAGGGAAACTTACTGACTTTTCTTTAACCAAGGAATCTGCAGTCCACCCTTCCATGAGCAGTTGAGCAGTTGAGCAGTCCAGTATCTGATTAAACTTGCGTTCCCATCATACAATCCCAATGAGTATTTGATGGATTTAGGATGGTGTCTGGTGATCTATATATAATATCTTAGGAACTAATTATTTGGCTTAGAAGGTCAACATTATGAAATTAAGAGGACTCCTGGCCCTTCAAAAAGCCCTGGAGATTAGGTACGAGTGTTTTAGGATTTCACTAAAAAGAGGGTTAGTAGTACAATGAAGTAAACCAAACCAGAGTTTAGTTGATTTTCTTGTATGTTTAAGAGTTGCTTCTGTCATATTGATTCATTGAAAAAGCTTGTACTATCCAGATATTCCAGTCACTTATTAGGTACAACCGTACACTAAATATTGATGATAATAAGCTCATATTGGCTGGTGTATCTATCATTCAACTTGCTAAGCTTGAAACATTTTAGAATTTTAAATTTCATTAAAGAGGGTCTATATATCCTATGTGTGAATATGATGACGCTATTAACATATATAAATATATGTAGTTGCTTTCTCAATTTTAAACGTGCTTTCTGCATCTTATAGTGCATTAGATATTCTTCATAGATGTCAGTTGGGCTGACCCTGCCTGATTTAATTTGCACTGTTAATGCAGAATTACTATCATCTATTTTGCGAAGGAGGGGGAAAACTGTAACTTCACTCCAGTCTATCCAGAGTTTGTTCCAGTTAAAGTCCAATTTCAGAAAGGAATAGGACAAAAATTCTGCCAGCCTTCAGGAACGGGTGTGGACTTAGGCTTCTTTGATACTGATGACCTTTCAAAGCCTGTTCCAGGAGAAGATATTTATCCACTTGTAATATTAGCAGAATCATTTCCAGCATCGACACCCGTGGATGAGGGTTTGAAAGATGAAGTGCTAGATGCATCTTCTCATGCTCCTCACGCCCAGATCAGTCAGGCTGTCCTACAAAAGAAGGATGATGGGAGTTTTCAGGCAAAAGTAATAAAGCAGATTTTAGCAGTTGATGGTGCTCGTTACGAGTTGCGTGAGATTTTTGGGATTAATGATTCAGATGAATCTGCCATCAGCAACATGGATTCTGGAAAAGAATGTATCATTTGCTTGACTGAGGACAAGAACACAGCTGTCTTGCCATGTAGGCACTTGGTAATTTCCTTAGCTACAACCTTTCTTTTTATTAGGATGGTGGTATGCATATAATTGGATCAGTGTGATTGTTCAACGAAACGAGTAAAAGGACCTTGAATGCTTAAAATTAATGCTAAATAATTTTGATCTAGTTTAACTTGATAATCAACTTCCTTGTCGAACAGCTCTAGAAGTAATATGCTACTTTGCAAATCTAATTGCCTAAAAATACATAGAGTATCTTATTAGTTGATGTTTTAAGCCATCACTAAACAATCTTTCTAATTTGTGAATTGTGCTTAGATCTTTTCTTTATTTCATTTTTCTAACTAAATTCATGAGGAATTAATTACAGAAAGCTGATCCTAAGTTTTAGTGCTTTGTGGAAACCACATTTAAGTGTTTCTTTCAAGATTAATAGATAGGCATAAGTGAATAATGAATAACATATATCAGTATTTTGCTACTCCAAAAAATTCAGGATCAAAAGAATTATTTTCATTGTTTTCCACTCTGTACTCTCTGGATATCTTTTTTGAAGTGTGCGTATCATTCAAAACATTTTGTACGAACATGGCTTCTTAGAATTATTTAATCAAAGCTGGAAAACCTCCAAGTATTGCTATTTCCTATCTCGGAGAAAGTGTTGAAAAACCCCAAAAAAATAACAGTGCTGCGATATCGAAACCCTTTTCCTCATTTTGGCTTTTGATGCTATTCTGTTCTTCTGGAATGCTGATATGTATGATATGATATATAATCACCACTGTGAACATTAACTTGAAACATCATGTGTGCATGGTGCTCGTGTTCTCTCCCACACTTTCATCAGATCCATTTTTGCTGTTTTACAGTGCTTGTGCGGCGACTGTGCCAAAGAGTTAAGGATCCAATCAAAGAAGTGTCCTGTATGTCGGCAGCCCATTGAGGAGCTTCTCGAGATCAGGGTTGATGAAGGTAACGACATATCTTCCTCAATGAGTACATAAGGAGTTCTTCGAATCACCTATCACACCTTTTACAACACGGGGTGTAGTATCTTAACACCAGATGTCATGGGACAACACCAAACACCACCTTCTGTATGAATGCTAACTATACACAAATTTCACTCGTTAATAATTGTTCTCATCCGGATCTGTACAGTTGGTACCACATGTATATGTTTTTGGCTTACACATTTCTTACATTTAACAGATTTTGTATATCCTATTTTGCTATATTAATTTTGTTTTTGATATGTACATGTTCTGATTAATGCAAAGTGATAAGCGAACACCGATTATATTCGATTTGCCCGGCAACTAATGTGAATGTCATTTTTTATGCAAAGCCCACATTCTGGTTCTTCTTATGTTATTTGTCATTTTTTATGATAAGTAATGTACACATAACAATAATAAGTAATGTCTATGTAACAATAATTATGTATAACAGATAGTTCCTTATGAGAAAGAATTATATTCTTCATCTATTTAGCATTAATTTTAAGATTAATTGACTAATATATATTTTCCATTTTTATAAGATTGTTGTATATTTTTAATAAAATTTAATCTGTATAAATCATGATTTTTGGTTCAAACTCAAAAATTAATTGAGTTCGCTCACAACTCAAAATTAATTAATATAGTTATTCATGAGTGATTCGGTTCAAACTTTAATTATTATATAGGGAATAAATTCAAACGGTTGGATTTCTTATATAATAAAGCTTTTTGAACGCCTCACGAGGATTTAATAGACTCGGGGTTTATGGAGACGCAAACCCATGCGACAATAATTGAACATTTCTCGCTAAACTAATTACTACTACCCAAAATATTACTGTATAGGGTTGCGAAAAACCCGCAAATGCAAATGATATCAAAACAGTGGATAATCAGCCGTGTAGACTAATGTCACCAGATATTAAGAAATAAAGAATTTCCGAGACCTTGTTCTTGGCAACAATATGGAGAATTTATATCAATGTGAAACCACACAAATAAATAAATAAATATATATATATATTATGCAAGCATGTTTGACAGCATATACATACTGATATCATTCTGCTTGCTATGATTAACTCTCACATCGAATGATACTGCAACTTTTACCAAGTAGATGGTCCAAGTTTGTCTAGGCTGTGATCTTTATTCTACAAAGGAGCCGAATGTATTACCTTCTGTAATATGCAATTAAATAATTAATAAATCACAAACCAACGATAGAAATATTTATTATCATTATACATAAATGAAAACATGTATCTTATAATGCCTAAGCACAAAATATGTTTTGATGTATACAAACTCTAACAACAATAATTTTAGAAAATTTAAGAATGAAAATGTAAGAAAAGCAAAGACGAAACATCAAATTATTGTTTAAATAATCGAATTAGTATGTTTCAACTTTGAACAGTCAAAAAAATATTTGCCCATGCGATGTACGATTATAATTTTAATTATAATGCTAAATTAAGTGTAAAGAATCAGAGTGGCTTTGTGAAGGGGAGATTAACTAGTGATAATGTCCTGTTTAATTGATCAGGAACTTATTCATGATCTACAAGAAAGCAGACCAACTCCTCATGTTGCTCTCAAGCTTGATTTGGCAAAAGCTTATGACCGGGTTCAGTGGTAATTTTTACTCAGAATTCTCCATCAAAATAAATGGATCTCGATGATTGAAAGATGCATCCAAAATTGTTGATTTTGTGTTGTGGTTAATGGGGCTCAAATAGATTTCTTCCAATCATCTAGAGGACTTAGGCAAGTGATCCTCTTTCTCATTCTCTCTTTGTTATTGCAGCGGATTATTTGTCCAGAATTCTTGATAAGCTTATCATTGAAAGACCGATTATGCAATACTGGCCTCGGCGCCAAAGCAGTAAGATTATATCGCATTTCGCCTTTGCCGATGATATTCTAATCTTTACTCAAGCATGTAGAGAGTCCATCTACGCTCTCAAGAAGAGTGGGCTGAACAAATTCAAGATCATAATGGATTTTTGCCTTATGCAACTTCCATTTATATCTGGACATAATTATAAGACAAACAAATTCACCTATTACACAATCAAGAATTAAAGAAAGCATAATTATATAAATCAAACCCCAATCTCAATGTGCAAAGCGCAATCAAAGAACAAAGTAATTTAATATGGAAATAATCGAATGTTGTGATGGCTAATCTATAAAATTGAAATACTAAACTGGAATTGGAAAGCGAAATAAACTAGACTAGTGTTTTGAATGGTCAATCTCGCCGCCTGGAACCCTTGGAAACGAGTGGAAATTATGAAAGAGGGATGTTAAAATGCCAAAATCGCGTCCCCTATAAATAATACGGGCAGGTCAGCGGTCGCGTATGGGTTAGAGGCCATTGACAATTGAAATTTTCACGTAATCCGCTGAGGTCAGTGCCTGCTGACACGTCAGCGGTCGCTGACCTTAGCTCTCTGCCCGTACGCTGCAAACACGTGTCAGCGGTATTTGACGTATTAGGGACCGCTGACTTTGGTCTCTGTGTCTCCTAATTTCTCCTTTTGTTATTTCTCCAGTCTTTTTACATTTACATCCAATAAATCGCATGTTTGGGCCCATGAACCTAAAAGACGAAACAAAACGTAACTCAAGTCCAATTTATCACAAAATACGGAGAAACCACGAGGATATCATGATGAAAGCACAATCACACAAGACCAAAAATAGGTTAAACATTTACCTTATACTGATATATCTGATTATTGATCCTAATAATGCGTGGTATGAGGAGAAATTGAATGAGTTAGTGTTAATGTATGATCTTCCTACCCATGTTGTTGATAGTATTCAGAATGTCCCGATTGTGAGTGATGAAGAGAATGTCATGCGATGGAAATTGACAAGTCATGGAGAATTTACAGTAATATCTGCTTGGGATTTTCTTAGGCATTGACTCTTAACTATCATTTGGAATGAGTGTCTTACTCCGACCATGTCAGTTTTCTTGTGGCGGTTAATTTTTGGCCGTATCCCTGTTGATACTGAACTCCAAGCACCAGATTCTCGTTAGCTTCACAGTGTCGTTGTTGTGTGAACCCTCATATTGAGATCATTGATCACATTAATGGAGTCCGTCTGTTAGGTTGGTTGGGAGCACTTTGATTCTTTATTCTTTGTGCACTCACTATTGAACCTACTTGCAATGATATTAAAATTAGTATTAGCATAAACTCTACTCTACAGGGAAGCTTAAACTTGTACATATACATGGTTGCTCGCCTTTGATTTCCTTTTTTCAGCAGCAATCAAAGGATCAAATGACTTTGCCCACGAATACCATGGATCGAACTCAACACTGATGGGGCATTTATGGAGGGCTTATCCGGGATCATACATGAGAATGTCTTGTTACCTTTTCTACAACTCTTCAAGCTGAGGATATGATGATTTATGGCTGCGGGAGTTTTGTGTTGTTACGCCATCTCACACTCCGCTTTGGTGCATAATAAATATAGTGAGATATGTATGGAAGTCGTGAGATAACAAATGTTAAAAAATGTAATTGTAATTAAAAACTGTCAATAAAAATAACTGTGAGCAAACCTTGTTTTTATATATTTATATTGATGGGGTTTGGATCATATAAGAAATGATCTATGTAAGAAATGATAATAGATCTCAACCATTCATTTTAACAAATCAATTTGTGTGATTTCATCTGAAAAATAACTTTCGTTTAAAAATTAACTTTCATGTTCCTAAAATAAAGGAAAATATTTATATTAAATGCAATTAATTTCAACCATCAATTCTATATATATAAAAAGCCTAGATTCATTCTTTTTTCTCACACATGATTTCTTTCTCATATGATATTAATGTATATATATATAGGGGATGATTATAAAGAAAATAGATTTGCTTGTGTTAACTAAAAATAAATCTGAACCATCCATATTTTTCATCAAATGAATATAATTAAACTATACCATAATCAATAAACCCTAGTCAGAAAGAATCAAATTCCCTATTTTTAGGGATAAAATATTTTAAATAAGATATATACCAAAATTATACCATTGATCTAAATAATTTAACAGTGATAATTTATTTTTAGTTAACTCATACATAACCATTTTTATTTGATCTCTTTCCTATGTGTATATATATATATATATATATAATAGAAAGAATTTCAATTTTAATGGTAATTTGTAGATAAATATACGAGAATTTCTTTCTCTATTCCATAATATGTTTTTTCTCTAAAATTATTTTAAATTTGTAATATATATCTTAAATTAAAGATATCAACAAAAATTTTAATTTGATATATGATATATAAAAAATAAATTTAACATGCAAAAGTTATAGTGACTTAGTAAATTGGAAATATTTATATATATAAATATTCTCTTACATATAATATCTAGAGTGATATATGAAGAATACCCCTTTTCGTAACTAAAAATTAAAAGTATCCTATTTTGTAAAACTACATGAAAAGTACCCAAATTATGTGTTTTTGACCCTTATACCCTTTCTTAACAAAATTTCTCTATTATCAATATAGTTAAAACTAATTAATACTTCAAATAGTATAAATCATGCATTTCTATCAAGCCCATCACACTTCCGTAACATGTAAACCAACTCTATACCTTTTTGACGGATAAGCTACCAGGTTATATCCACCTGAAGTTTTAGGGACTACGTCCAACCACCCGGAGCACTGTATGGTTTCCAGCCGTAGATTCCTTCAGCAGCCTTCAGCACAGCACTCGTTCGTTTCCTACCCGGGGCGTAACAATATTTTGTTGGTAAAGAAGAAACGGAATAGAATGAGCAAAAGCCCGATCTTTTATTAAGGAATTATATAATATCTATTACAACATAAGTAAATCTCCTTTTGGGAGGAGACAAACTTGTTTAGCTACCTATGGTAGTTGGAATTGAAACAACTCGCATCAACTAGTAAGAGAAAATACAATGTTTATTATGAAGAAAGCTTAGGAGATTTTTCGATGATCTCAACTCTCTCCAATGCCTTCTTTATATAGGAGTCTTTCAAGACTCATCTCCTTGCTGAATTATTGCATTAGATTCCTTATCCCCATTTTCACGTGAAGCTGGGTCCAATATGGAGAGAACGGACCAATTATTGTTGATCTCAAGATGAATCTCTATTATTGTTGGTCCGTCTCTATTATTGTTCCACCGACAATTCTTTTTATGGTGGAACGTCCTTTTCTTTCACCCACCGTTGTCTTTTTCCTTTTGGTGGGTGCTTCTTGCTCACATGCTTTCTTTTACCGAAAGCATCTTCTTCTTTATCTTCACATGGCCTCTTTATTTCTGTTGGCCATATGCCTTTTTTGGAGGGCCCCTTGGAGCTCTTTCCTTGGGAGGAGTCTTCTTCTCCTCATACTCGTTGGCTCGGAACTTCTTCTTATCTTGTTTAGGTAAGAAGCCTTTCCCAAACTCAAGCTCTCGTTGGGTTGGACAGTCCGAACAGATTTTGGACTCCCAATGGCCAAAGTGAGCCATGTTGCAGAATTTGCGATGAGTCTCTTTACTCATCGCCATCTTATTTTCCCACAGAAGAGTTCTTTTTCGCTCAAATGCATCTTCTGCGAACTTAGTTGTTTTTCCTGTCATGGTATTTAACAGGAATGATCCATTCGTTGAATTATGAAAGAACTTGAATGGAACCTTGACTTTGTCCATCTCTGTGAGACAGACCCATAGTCCCCATGCTCGCCTTGTCGTGATCTGATCATCGGAAATAGAGGCGATCATTGGAACATCATTAGCGGGTGCCTTGATTTGGTTGAAGGCATCCATCTGGGGTCTTCTTAGCCTTATGTAGTGAAAGGCCTCATGATTCCCCTTCCCTGCAGGTTCTGGGGCTGCACTTATGAAATACAGTTCCAGTGTATCTCCTGGTAAAGTTGTTCGTTGTTTGCCCAGGTATCATGTACCGCTTCTTGGATCCATCGGGGTAGACCCTTGATCTCTAGAAATGATGGAGACATAGTATAAACTGAGGCGAGTGCCCCAAATTCATACCACTGCTTGACCTCTTGGGGTTTTGATCTTGACAACATCCATACCCTTGGATATTTTCTCGAGCTATCAATTCTGGTAGTACTAGGATTAATACCTACTATTGTGAGTAATTTCTCCCAGCTCGCTTGATAAGCCTGTTCAGCAGAAGAGAAAATAATCAAATTAGTATTAGACTCATATTTGCCTGTCATTGGCCTGAGACTAATCTCTCCCTCTTTTTCCCCAGAGGTGGAGGGTTGACATGATGATTCAGGCGGTGAAGCATTGGCATCATTTTTTTCTTGGGCCAGTGGTTCAGACTCCACTGACTTAGAACTTGCTAGAGGGGTATTTGAATCCCCATCTACCGATTTAGGTGCCGGAACACGAAACTCTGCTTTTTCTAGAGGTTTTTTAGAAGCCCGCAGGATTGACTTTTCCAGTGCCGACCCTAACTGAGTAAAGGTCAGCAAACAGGCTCGTATTCTACCAGAGACTTTCGTCTTATCGGTAGCTTGCATTTTCCCCATCTGATCAGCATGGAGAGTGCACTCGTCCCATTCGTCCAAAAGAATTTCCAAGTTCTCTCGGAGATGCCTTTGTGCTAGCATGATGGATCCAATCTCAGCAGGCTCCATCCCTTGTTAAAAAATCTGCAAGAACATTTTCATGAGATTTTAACACGACAATATCATAAATATAATATTGACATAAAGCTTGCCATCTAAGTAATCTAGCCTTCTCAGGCTTTGATTCTATATTGTTTCTTAGGAAAGCTTTAACCTGTGTATTATCAACATTCAAAGTAAACTTCTTTGCAAGTAAAAATAAAGGCCATTTTTTAAAAGCCTTTATGACTGCGAAGAATTCCTTCTCATTGATATGCCATCTAATGGCCTCATTTTCTGGGAACAAACCACTGCAATATCTGCATGTTTCCTCGCCATATGAAGTGATTTTCATTAGGACAGTTGCCCACCAATGATCACTCGCATCTGTATAAAGGACCAAATCATCCTCATCCTGTGGTATTGAGAGCTGTGGGAGGTTTCTAATTTTCTAGCCCATGGAAGGAGATGCTAATCTGGGAGTATATCCCAAAAGCAAATGATAGCATCGCCAAGAGGATGTCTTATGTACATCAAAAGCTTTCAGAGTGGTGTCAACAAGCCACCGCTCAGAAAAATCTGAAGAAGCTGCGAAGAATTAATAAAGCAGCTCATCTGAATTGCGAAGATAATGATCTTCCAGTAGTTATTGAGGTGGAGCCCTCAATAACAAAAAGCAAGAGGAATAGGTACCAACCTTATTCCAAAGAAAGAAATCCAAGGAGAAAAATTTGGAAACCAAGAACGATGTGGTCTAGACAGAAGACCAGATCCTACAAATCTGGACAAAGAAGTGGTCCAGCCAGGAGCAGAAGTTCATTCCAAGGATCCAGTTCAAACCAATCCCAAGGAAGAACTCCAGCAAGAAGATTTCCTTTGCAATCGTTTCATCAGCTTTTGACTGATGTTGGTAGATCGTAAAGAGTTGTAGGAACTTATTGAGCGCCTTTTGATCCAAGACGGCCAGTCTTAGATTATAAAGTGCCAATAGATACTTTCTTCTCTTTTCTTTATCGAATCCTTCATAATATCCTTCGCCGATGAAATGATCTTTGAATAAGACACTCATCCTTCGGATAATCTCATAGTAGGATTCCTCAACGAAGCATTGATTCTTCACTTCGAGGTGGAATCCTTCCCAGGCGATCTTCACCACGCCTGCAAGACTAGTTTCAAGAATTTTTACTAGTTCTTGTTTGTTGAGGTCGAGTGTTGCTGCTGCAATCCTCATTGATCCTCCCCATTCATCAATGATTGATTCACGATCTTTGAAGCTAACTTCATCGAGATCGAGCATCACTCCGTATGGATGGATAGGATCAAGAGTGGCCTTTCCAACTGCTAAATCTTGGATTCTTGGTTGTCGCCTTCTTCTTGTTCTCTCCATTAATACAACTTCATCTGGTACTGTTGAAGTGTATGAAGGTCCCGCATGGAAATCACGGGCTTCTCTCATGGCCTCTTCGGGTGGCGCTTGTTGATTTTGCGGCACCACTATGTGTGGAGGATTTTGGGCTTCCACCATTTGTTGTTGATTCATCTTGAGATCAACAACCTTCATGTTAGCAAAAGATTCTGCTAGCTCTTGTAGATCATCAAGTCCGAGTCTTTCAAGGTGATTCATGATTTTCCACCTTGAAACATTCGTACATATCTTTCTACTTGAGGATCTTTGCCATTTTCCTTTACAGGTAAAGGATAATTTGGCCCTTCGGTGAATAGCATTTTGTTCCTTCTTTCTGAACGAGATCTGTTCTCCAATTGGCCTACTCGAACCTGAATATCTTTCAAGATGGTTATGATTTCATCTTGTTGAGTAGATATTCAGTTTATCTCCTGGGGTACTCTATACAGGCAGTTGCCGTAGTTTTGCACCGTCTTTTGGATCCCCTTAAATCAACTGAGATTTTTGAATTATCTGGGTTGATTTCTTGAAAAACTGGAGTGAACTCCCTTCTTTCTTGGTTCATTCGAAATGGGTAGGATGACCCATTTCCCTCTGCATTTCCACCTCTCTTTGAAGTGAATGGCCTACTCGGAGTAGATCTTGGTATCTACTCATCATGACAATAATCCGTAATCTTTCGTTTACAGCTACAGGACCATGGGTCCTTTCGTCTAGCTTGTCAGCCCAAAAAAGAAATTTTTCTTGGTGCTTACTCGTAGTAATCTCCAATTTTTGGAGAAAATACCTGTAACAGAAGCATCTCGGACAATTGTCCGGATCCATATTTTCTTGGAGGTCTCCTCCGTTAGGATAAATACTTTTATGTAATAAATAAAATATAATTCCTTAATAGACCTAGGCTCTGATACCATTTTAGAAACATCTAATAATGCCAAGATTTATCTCAAAACATGCAAATAAAATATCAACATGTTCTAATTTCAATAAGTAATATGCTCAAAAATTTTCATAAAAATCCGGTCGTGGAAAACAAAAATCCGGTCGATACATATTCAAAACCCGGTTACTATTCATCAACCAGATTTTGATTTAATATGAAAACCTTCCTTCTTTTAATCTTTTATTACCATCTTAAAATATTTTGAGCATCTTATTAATTAAAATCATTTTGAAATACTAATTATTAATTAACCATATATGTAATAGAGATATTTGTTTTTTAAATAAGCATTTTGAATAGATAAGCGTGGGTAAAATAGTCTTTTTGGGCACTTTTCATAGACTTTTACAAAAGAGGGCACTTCTCATTTTAGTGTTAGAGAAGAGGGCATTTTTCATAAATAACCCTAATATCTATATATGAAATATTGATAAATGCATTATGTATAATTATATTTTAAATTTTTTCTTTTTTATTATTAAAATGAAATATGCCGTTATTATATATACACACACATATATGTATATATATTTATATAAATATTAATCATTAAAATTTTAATTTTAATTATTAATTTATAAATCATATAAAATTATAATAGATATATTATTAAATTTAAAATTATTTAATTAATAATAAAAGTATGATATATGTAAAATATATAAGTAAAAGATATAAAATATTATATATATAGTGAAAATTAATTTAATTAAATTTTTATTCAACATTACTTGTATTTAATATATTAAAATATGTTTGCAAACAATAACTATTACAATATTCTATATTATTTTAGGTATAAAAAATATATAATACTAATCATGAAAATTTTAGTTTATTTACTATTCTGTAAATCATATAAAATTAAAATAGATATATTTTTAAAATTTAAAAATATAATTAATAAGAAAGATATAAAATATTGTATATGATGTAATAATCAATTTATCAATTTATTTAGGGATAATCATTTTCAAATACGTGAACTTTTCACGTTTTATAAATTTTAACACGAATTTTAAAATATTTTTTAAAATATATGAATTTTAGTACTTACTTAATTTTTGACATAACATTGACTTTACACAAAAATCGAAACTGACATGACACAACTTATCCGACGTGGATTTTAAAATATTTAAAGTACATGAACTTTTCACGTTTTTATGAATTTTAACACGAATTTTAAAACATTGTTTAAAATACATGAACTTTAGTACTTACTCAATTTTTGACATAAAATTAACTTTACAAAAAATCAGGACTTATGGCATATATTTTAAATTATTAATATATTTCCTTCAGTTCAATTATTAATTATTTAGCATTTAAGAATATATCTTATTCACAATTATTAAATAAAAAACGTTATCTAAATATTCATTTTCATTAAAATAATTTTTTTAAATATATATACATATATTCATTTTCCTGAAAGTATTCAAATCAAATTCCATAGCTACTCAAGCTAGAGTTAAACAATCAAGTTCATCAATAAACTAAATTTAATCAAAATTGAACATCATAATCCCTTCGGATTTTACGCTATTTGCATATCGAGAGGTGAGGGAGCGGCACCAAACTCGAGGACATGCTCGGGGAAGTTGAGACAGGCGGTGTGGCCGTGGAGGTGGAATACGTCGGTGTCGTTGACACGCGCCGCTACGAGGTGGGAGGAGTAGGAGCTGAGTTAGATTCTGGAGCGCTTGTTCGACACTCTGACCTCCGCCACCCATTTCCCCCACTTCCCAACTTTTGGAGCCGAGTACTCAATCTTAAATGCTAAATAATTAATAATTGAAGTGAATGAAAAATATTAATAATTTAAAATCCATGTCCTAAGTTCCGATTTTGTGTAAAGTCAACTTTATGTCAAAAATCTAGTAAGTACTAAAGTTCATGTATTTAAACAATGTTTTAAAATTCGTGTTAAATTTAATAAAACGTGAAAAGTTCATATATTTTAAATAATTTAAAATCCACGTCAGATAAATTGTGGCATGTCAGTTTCGATTTTCTTAAAGTCAACGTTATGTCAAAAATCAAGTAAATACTAAAGTTCATGTATTTTAAACAATATTTTAAAATTCGTGTTAAAATTAATAAAACGTGAAAAGTTCATGTATTTTAAAATCATTATCCCATTTATTTAAGATTACTATGATATAATATGTTGGGAACCCCGTGTAATGATTTTGATGATAGTTATCGAAACACACACTTAGATTTTATTTAAATGTTTTACCAGCACATAACGTGGTATGTTATGTGTATGGAATTGATCTAGTTCTGTTTAAGATTTGTATTAAGATATGTCTATAGAACTTAAGTTTTCTCTTTGTTAGATTACAAATTAACTTGTAAAGGAACATAATGTGAATCATGTTCTGATCCTAACTCTATCTGTATTAGACTTAGTGTTTCTTTAAGATGCTGAAATGTAAGGAACAGAATATGAGTCATGTTCTGTGTCTATAGAACATTCATTCTTAGACTAAGTTCTGGAGTTGCATACAAGACACAGAATGAATGAGACATTCTGTTACTAACACAGAACATAGGAAACATTTTGTCCAGATACTATCTAACAACGAAGTATCCAAAATCACAAAACGTGATTTAACAGATCATGGAGTGCTCTGTTCAGCACACAGAACATGGGGTATTATGTGACATGCTTAAGGATAGATGTTTAGCCTAAATGGATCATCTGTTCCTTAGTACACTTTGGTGCCACGTAGGCTTCGTTCTCATATACTTATTTTGCTAATGGAATTTGAATACTGGGAACTGCAGCCATACCTTAAATGGTAACAAAGGACGCATCACTGGCAATGAGTACAATTCAACGACTAGTTCATGCGCCAAAAGCATTCCAACAGCTAGTTCGTGAATCAAACACTATAAGTACTCCTTCAATGATTCTATATAAACTACTGGATTCCAAACGCTTAAACTCTGCAGAAATTTCAAGCTTCCGAAGTACTCAAGCATTCAACGCGATAAACACTCACTTCACTTAGCTTTTCTACAAATTAGAATCCTTTGTTCTTAGCACTTAGTGATTATATCTTTCGCTAGAACACACCCCACATAGAACTATATTGTATTAAGTTACATTGCATTGTAATATTTAGTTATAGTTTTCCTCTAGCCTTCAAGCTTTTTGAAGAACACTCATCGTTGTAAACCCAGTAAGTTGAAGGTCACGACCTTATTAGTGCATTGCACAAATTAAGTTATGATTTGTTGTAGTGACTGGTTCTCTGCCAGTCTAAATAAGTGAGAAGATTTTTCACAAGTTAGTGAATTACTATCGAGATTGATAGTCTATGGACGTAGGGGTGTTTCCCGAACCATGTTAAAAAATGTGTTCATTTCGTTACAGCATTACATTATGCACTTTACTACATCATCTATATTCTGTTAGTGCATTATCTATAAACAAACATCTAAAGAACACTTGATTTAAACAAAAAGGTTTTCATTAATTTGAGCAACAGATTTAACCACAACATTCTGCACATTCTGTCTCTCATCTTCTGTGAGAACATAACACTCTAACAGAACCTGACTATTTGAATCGTCTTCTGTGATTTTAAAACACAGAACCTGATTACACATATCACCAGCCTTCTGTGTTTGTGTGTTCACTTGTTCTGTATTTGTTAACTTGCCAAGAAAACGAGAAAAAATATACATTGGTGTATTTCCCCATACACCAATTGCTGCTTAATCGGGACCAACATAATATATTAAAAAGTTTTTAAACAATAACTATTACAATAATCTATACTATTTTATTTATAAAACAACATATAGAATCAAAAATTAATTTGAATGACAATTTGTAGTTAACTTCAAATTAATAATTTGTTATATAAAAATTGGTTAAATAATTTTTATTACATACCAAGAATTAGAATCTCATAATAAAATCTAGTTACTGATGAAACCCGGATGAGAAGTTCACAATTCGCAGGATCCATAGGTCCAATAAATAAACAAACATATAATTCTATACACAAATACCACATAAAAAAAGATATAAATTTTGGAATAAAATTATACCTTCTCCTATTTCTAGTCCGCCGTTTGCGGAGACACGATTTGGATCGTTAGCTACGAACAATAATTTGCTCCGGGAAATTGAACGAATTCAACCTCAAGACTTTTAGCTTATTACCCTCACCTAAAACTCGACTATCTTGTGGGTGATAATACATCGAGTTTTATCGAAAGGGGAAGAATTCAAAATCGTAGTGTAGAATACTAATGATTTGAAAATTGCACAGTATTGCTACACTTAAGACCAACATATCTCTAATGTAATTTGTGTTTGCATTTGTTGTCTTCTTCTGGTTCTGTCCTTCTAGTTCTTCTTGAGTGTTGTGTGCTAGCTTTTGTAGTGTCTCGATTCTTCATATTTGCAGCACTTGATCACGTCTTTTTCCTTCCTGGATGGACTATTGCCTCTAGACTTTGATCTGCCACGATTATGCTTTCCCTTTGAAATACTTTTTCTTACGTGTTTAATGATGATTTTTAGGGAGAGTCGGATTCCTTCATGATAATATCTTTGCTCATTGTCAGATCCCGCACATCGTTAAAACACAAATTAAACTTTACCAATGAAGCACTTATAGCCGCCACCATTGCTGCGCAACTTTCTGGTAGATATGATGACACAATTAGGGCACAGACCTCATCGTCGAAGGTAATTCCAACAGAGAATAATTGTGAAGGGATCATGTTGAACTCATTCAAATATTGTTGAACTAGAGTTCCCTCTGAAATCTTCAGGTTCAATAACCATCTCATCATATGAGCCTTGTTCGCAGTTGATGGCATCTGGTACATCTACTCCAAAATCGTCAGCATCTCCTTTGTCGGCTTGGCTTCGGTCATGTGATAGGTTATGTCTCTGGACAACGATAAACATATCACACTAATTGTCTTTCTGTCTAGCAGCCCCCACTCCTTTTGATCCATATTTTTGAGTTTCTCCTCCTAAGGTAGATACAATTGTTTACTGAAATGGTAATTTTCAATCTGCATCCTCCATAAAAATCTAATCCATCAAATTTCTCGATTGAAATATTCCCTTCCATCGTCATGATTGTTCCCTCCGAACTTGAGGCTCTTGATACAAGTTGTTGGGAAAATTACACGCATACAATCATGAAAATAAAAAATAACACGATAATGTAGGAATAGTTTTATTTATATATATATATATTTATTTATGTATATGAGGGTCAATGAAGTTTGATCGGGTTTTTAAGTGATGTGACATTTAATTTTAAGATAATTAAATGATATATAGTCGATGAAAGTTTCGAGTAAATGATTGTCATATATTTATTTTCTTTAAAGTATACTCAACATTTTGGGCTAAATATTGGTAGATGCCCTCGGTACTTGAAGGGTACTGCAGTTCTTTAAGTGACTTACTTTAAACTATTATTTCTCACTCACCGAGAATTGGTTTAGAGAAAATAAATATACCACGGTCATCTACTCAAAACGTAGATCGAATCTATGTCAATTAATTATCTTAAAATTAAATGTCACGTCACTTAAAAACCTGGTCAAACTTCATTGACCCTCATATATATATATGAATGATTCCTACAATCCCCCACATGAGTGGAAATAACCCAAATGCAGATGTAGGCACAAGCTCTGTCCTCACGAAATGTTAAAGTATTAGGATATGTAGTTTGTGGCTTTGAACCTTACATAGCCAACACCATCGGATACGCAAACGGATTAGTAGCGCGATGCTTTGAACTATTCCTCCACGGCGTGCTCCTAGACAATGATGTCAACGCCTTCAACATTTCAACCTTGTCCATTCTCACGTTTCGTGTCCATTTCAGGTCCTGGAAACCCTTTGGATGCATAAGTATTTATTTTAGAAGCGGCCCTCACTTCACACTTATACAGGTGATCCTTTTTCGAGTATCTTCCCATTACTCAATATCTAAAGAATCATTAAAAGTCGTTGACTTATCCTTCACCACTTGGCAAGTTATCAACACTCGAGTTGCTCTTCTAGAGAATAGATGTAAGTGAGTGTTTTCTCGCAAACTTTCATAATAGTTCTCTCATTGAACCAAGTTCTTGAGATTGCAGTCATTATGGTTGAGTTACTACTATGATAGTTCTTTAACTAGTGTTGAGTATAGTTTAGATATCTCAACACTCTCACAATAGCTTTCCAATGCTCTTTGCTCAGATTTCTCGTGTAACGACTTAATCTATTTACAACACAAGATATGTCCGATCGAGTGTAATTAGTTAGATACATCAAA
Source organism: Leonotis leonurus (assembly GCA_026898415.1). Classification (NCBI taxonomy): domain Eukaryota; kingdom Viridiplantae; phylum Streptophyta; class Magnoliopsida; order Lamiales; family Lamiaceae; genus Leonotis; species Leonotis leonurus. Next base: position 836,914 of record JAPKLX010000051.1, on the reverse strand, counting down.
TACCCGATCACTCTTGCATAGTCTTCTTGTGCAACTGGATCACCTCGGTTCTTACTCAAGTGAATATTGAGTTCTAACGAGGTTTTAACAACTACACTTTCATAAGCGTTAAACCTTTTGAGCACTTTCTCTACATAATAAGATTGTGACACGCTGATCCCGTCAGATCTTCTTAGAATTTTCATTCCAAGTATCACATCAGCTACCCTCATATCTTTCATGTCAAAGTTCCCTTTTAACATGACTTTGGTCTCGTTAATTACTTGGATATTGCTACCCATAATTAACATATCATCTACATAAAGTCACACTATAATAAATCCATTATTTATGTTCTTAATATAGACACATTTGTCACACTCATTGATTTTGAATCCATTTGATAACATCACGTTATCAAATTTCAAGTGCCATTATAACGGTGCTTGTTTCAATTCACATAGAGACTTAACCAGTTTGCATACCTTTTGCTCTTGACCAGGTACAACAAACCCATCGGGTTGCTCCATATAGATTTCATCCTCAAGATTACCGTTTAGAAATGCAGTCTTTACATCCATTTGGTGAATCACAAGATTGTGTAAAGCAGCAATCACTAGAAGCACCCTAATGGAGGTAATTCTCGTTATTGGTGAACAAGTATCGAAAAAAATCGTACCCTTCTCTTTGTTTAAAGCCTTTGACTACTAAACGAACCTTATATTTATCAATTAATCCATTGGCTTTATACTTTCTTTTAAGGATCCATTTGAATCCTAAGGGCTTACAACCTTTTGGAAAATCAACCAACACCTAAGTGCGGTTTTTCAAAATGGAATCAATTTCACTTTGCACAGCTTCTCGCCAGAGATCCCCGTCAGATCAAGAGAGAGCTGCTTTGATCGTTGTTGATTCATCATCCAAAATGAACGATACACATTCAGGACCAAAAGTTTTTGGTGTCCTAACTCGACTACCACGTCTCAGTTCTATATCATCTAGATCAGACCTTTGTCGCTTATGAGATTTTGGACCTTCATCCACTGGTTTAGAACTCGTGGCTCCAACATCGTCACTTCTATCCTTGTTTCTACAAGGATAATTATTCTCAAAGAATATGACTTTCCTTTATTCGATTTGTTGTTCCCACATTCATTTCAGGTACTTTGATTTGTAGATAACAAATCGATAGGCACTATTGTTAAGTACATATCCTATAAAGATACAATCAACTGTTTTAGGGACAATTGTAACTTGTTTGGGTAGAGACACTTCAACCTTTGTCAAACACCCCCACACTTTAAGATATTTGTATGAGGGCTTTCTTCCTTTCCACAACTCGTAAGGGGTAACATCCTTACCCTTAAGTGGAATCTTATTCAATAGGTCTGGCTATCAAAATAGCTTCCCCCCCCCACCCCCCCACCACATGTTTTGGGACAACCCTGAACTAATCAATAAAGCATTCATCATCTCCTTAAGTGTTTGATTTTTGCGTTCATCAACTCCATTAGACTGAGGTGAATAAGGAGATATCATTTGATGAATTATGCCACTTTTGTTGCATAATTCCTTAAATGGAGCAACATATTTTCCCCCTCTATCGCTTCGAACCATCTTAATTCGACAACTTAATTGATTTTTAGCTTCGTTCTTGAAGTTTTTAAATGCTTCAATAGCCTCATCTTTACTTCGTAGAAGATAAAGATAACAATACCTTATGCAATTATCAATGAAAAATGATAAATTACTTCTTACCACCTCTTGTTTGCACAAACTTTAGATCACACACATCGCTGTGAATTAATTCAAGTGGCTTTGTGCTCCTTTCTACTGAATGAAAATACAACTTTGACATATTAGCCTCAATACATATTTCACATTTGTTTTTAGTGTTGATTTCATTTAACTTTAGTAAATCCAAGTTTACTAATCGCTTTATAGCATTTAGATTCACATGTCCTAATCTACAATGCCATAAATCGAAGCAATCTATCAAATACGAGGAAGTAGCCTTTTCATTATCATTGATAACTTTGCAGCCCATGTCTATTACATTGAGTTTGAAAAGACCCCCGATAAGATAACCTTTACCAATGAACTTTCCAAACTTAGTGAGTACAAACTTGTCAGATTCAAAAACTAGTCTAAATCCCTTATTAACTAGTATTGATCTTGAGACCAAGTTCTTGCGGATGTCCGAGACATGTAGCACCTCTTTCAAAGTGTTGGGAACCCTTCAAAAAATTTAGTTTTGATGATGTTCCTTCGAAACACACTTAGATTAAATTCATGTTTTGTTTGCTAGACCTAGCCTGCTCAACATGTAACAGATTACTATAATATTAAGTGAATCTGATAGAGAGCAAGCCTGCATTATCTAGACCAGGTAGCTGATGACTTATAAATGTAAAAGACTCAAATACTTTTTAAGTATTCTGTCCTATAGATAGTCATATGGTTAGTTAGTCTTATGAATTATCAAAGCAGACCAGCACACCTGTAGTAAGCAGACGATCTGTAGAAAGGTCACTCGATCTTGTCAAAAGTTGACTTCACCCAGTTGTTGACACCATCTTTTGGAGCAAGTTTGGACCAGAATTCGTTTTAAGCCGTTCGTGATCGAAATCACACCCACATTGATTCAAGTCTGTCTTATCGAGAAGAAGGAGGAAGATATCTTCGCTAGCTAGTAGTTTTCTAGTGGATTAACGTGAAGGTACCTTGTAGCAGATTTATTTGCAAGTTGTAAAGGGACACGACCCTTATTCGTGCACAAGTTTCTCTCTAGTTTTTACTAGAACTTGTGGCTTGTTCTCAGCGAGTATAAAGAAGAGAGTATCCTAGTAGTGGATATCCAATCTAGTTTTGATTGGACCGTGGACGTTGGGGGTTTCCCGAACCACGTAAAAACAACTTTGTTCTTTACTTTACGCATCTTACATTCAGTTGTTTATCTGCTAACCCTACACTTGCATTCAAGATTGCAGTTCTAATCAATCTCTTAATCTATTTGGCTAAGTGTTTACAAAGTTTTTCTAATAAGGGCAATTGATTAAGTCCACCATATTCCGTACACTATACTCTGTAGGATAACAAGATCACTCTTACTATCTGCTTAGTGTAACTCACAAGAGAGAATCTGTCTGGACAGATCTCTAGACGATCTGGTCTGTCAACCTAAGCAATCTTCTTCTCGAGAAAGTTTAATCTCTCTAAGGTAATTAGTTAAGTAAACTAAAAGTTTGTATTTTGTGTATTCCCCCCCCCCCTTCATACACCAAACCTTACTCTTTCAGGACCAACACAAAGTAATCGGGATGCCAGACGTTATCTTGAGGATCACCTCTCCAATCCCGGCCACCTCAGACGAAGCTTGGTTCCCCATGTTGAGCTTCCTCCCTCAATAGTTTTGTAAGTGAAGAACTTGCTTCTATCGGCGCACACGTGGCCGATTGCGCCGGTGTCGATGTACCATCCGCCTTCATTCTCCATGTAAAGAACCTCCTCGGTGACTACGTGCAACGAGATCACTTGCATCCCATTCTCTGAATTCCTTCTCGGCAACAAAGGTTCGATTCAGAGGATATAGAACTAAGACATGGTAGTCGAGTTAGGACAACAAACACTTTTGGTCCTGACTATGTATCGTTCATGTTGGATGATGAATCAACAATGATCAAAGCAACTCTCTCTAGATCTGACGGGGATCTCTGGCGAGAAGCTGTGCAAAGTGAAATTGATTCCATTTTTTAAAACCGCACTTGAGTGTTGGTTAATTTGCCAGAAGGTTGTAAGCCCTCAGAATTCAAATGGATCCTTAAAAGAAAGTATAAAGCTGATGGATCAATGGATAAATATAAGGCTCGTGTAATAGTCAAAGTCCTTAAACAAAGAGAAGGGTACGATTTTTTCGATACATCTTCATCAGTAACAAGAATTACCTCCATTAGGGTGCTTCTAGCGATTGCTGCTTTGCACAATCTTGAGATTCACCAAATGGATGTAAAGACTGTGTTTCTAAATAGTGATCTTGAGGATGAAATCTATATGGAGCAACCCGAGGGGTTTGTTGTACCTAGTCAAGAAAAAAAGGTTTGTAAACTGGTTAAGTCTCTATATGGATTGAAACAAGCACCGTTACAATGACACTTTAAATTTGATAACGTGATGTTATCAAATGGATTCAAGATCAATGAGTGTGAAAAATGTGTCTATATTAAGAACACTAATAATGGATTTATTATAGTATGTCTTTATTTAGATAATATGTTAATTATGGGTAGCCATATCCAAGTAATTAACGAGACTAAAGTCATGTTTAAAAGGAACTTTGACATGAAAGATATGGGGGTATCTGATGTGATACTTGGGTAAGTGCTCAAAAGGTTTAACGCTTATGAAATTGTACCTGTTAAAACCCCGTGAGAATTTAATATTCACTTGAGTAAGAACCGAGGTGATCCAATTGCATAAGAATATTATGCGAGAATGATCGGGTGTTTGATTTATCTAACTAATTGTAGTCGACCGGACATAGCTTGTGCCGTGAATAGATTGAGTCGTTACTCGAGTAATCCGAGCATAGATCATTGGTAAGCTCTTGTGAGAGTGTTGAGGTATCTAAAGTATACTCAACATTTTGGGCTAAACTTTGGTAGATACCCCTTGGTACTTGATGGGTACTGCGATTCCAATTGAAATTCAGACACAAAAGATCCATTATCGACAAGTGGATTTGTGTTCATAATTGGGGATTGAGTTGTATCATGCAGATCCATGAAACAAACATGTATAGCCCGATCCACTATGGAATCAGAGTTCATAGCTTTGGACAAAGCTGAGGAAGAAGTCGAGTGGCTTAGAAACTTCCTTGAAGACATTCCATGTTGGATAAAGCCCGTGCCTCCAGTATTGATACACCGTGATAGTCAAGTGTCTAATTGGAGGGCAAAAAGTGGCCTGTACAACGGTAATTCTCGACATATTCGTCGACAACACAATACCGTGAGATATTTGATCACAACTGGGATATCTTTGTTGACTATGTAAAGTTAGTAGATAATCTAGCGAATCCGCTAACCTAAGGGTTAAATCGAGATCAAATGTTTAAGTTGCTAGAGGGAATGAGATTAATATCCACTAGTTGAAGAACTGTCATAGTAGTAACAAAACCATGATGACTGGCGATCCCAAGAACTTGGTTCAATGAGAGAACTAAGCTATGAGAGTTCATGTGAAAACACTTACTTACATCTATTCTCTAGAAGAGCAACTTGAGTGTTGAGAACTTACCAAGTGGTGAAGGATAAGTCCATGACTTTTAATGATTCTTTAGATATTGAGTAATGACAATATACTCGAAAAAGAATCACCTATATAAGTGTGAAGTGAGGGCCGCTTCTAAAATAAACACTTATGAATCCAAAGGGTTTCCAGGGCCCGAAATGGACACAAAACGTGAGAATGGACAAGGTTGAAATGCTGAAGGCATTGACATCATTGTATAGGTGCATGCCGTGGATAGTTCAAAGCATCGCACTACTAATCTGTCTGTGTATCCGATGGTGTTGGCTATGAAAGGTTCAAAGCCACAAACTACCTATCCTAATACTTTAACATTTCGTGAGGATAGAGTTTGTGTCTGCATCTGCATTTGGGTTATTTATGTGTGTGTGTGTATATATATATGGTCAATGAAGATGGAACAAATTTTTAAGTGACGTGGCATTTATTCTAAGACAATTAAATGACATATGGTCGATCTACGTTTTGAGTAGATGAACGTGATATATTTATTTTATCTAAACTGATTCCCGATGAGTGAGAAATAATAGTTTAAAGAAAATCACTTAAAGAACGTCCTTGCGCGCGCCAGTCTGTTGGCATGTTTTTGCTAGTGGTCTGTGCCACGTGGTGCTAGTGTGCCACGTTCTGTGCCAGTGGTGCTGTGCCAGTGTGCCACGATATATGCCAGTGGTCTGTGCCACGATCTGTACCACAGTCTGTGGCAATGGTCTGCCCCATGACCTGGCCTAGTCTCCATGAGCTAGCCTTAGTCAGTGGCCTTGTGATATTAACTTGGATGAATGTGGACAAAGACATGTCTAGATTGGAGGATTTAATGTGCACTCAATTGCCATCATTTTTGTAACTCCCGTAACGGCCATATGGCTTAAATGAGCATTATTGCTGGATAACACTTCTTTTTGTATCTCAAGAAGCTCTGTTCTTGATCTTGTTCGGTTCGCCGTAACTCAGTCTGTTTGCGGTGCTGCTACAATCCAAGACGAAAGTCGTTTCATCTTTGGGGACTTTGCGCCAATCCGAGAGCACTACCGGGGCGTAATTTATCTTGCGGATAGAGGACTATCCTCAACTCGGCTTCAGCTTCTAATTGCAGTTTTGTTATAGTTTGTAATAGATTCATAAATCTGTAATTTTTTTTCCCGATTTTAACATTTCTAACAGATACTTATTTATCCAATTCGTCTTGCAACTACATTTGAATGCGATGCAAGGCTAGAGATTAGAGATTTCAATATGGTTTTTTGGATACAAATTTACAATGCGAAAATATCTTTATTTACAAGGAAATACCGAGAACCTAAAATCTCAAGTCCACAAGGAGATTATTTTGAACCCAAATTAATTTTCTTACTGAACAATTATTTCCAATTGTTAAACTCGTAATTAACATGTTTTAGCCAACACCATCGAAAAAACGCAAGCCCAATCCATAAATTTTGAGAGATAATCGGCTCAAGAATCAATCATGACAAGAGAATGCACCTTACCATGCCATTGGATAATTCTCTCGAGCCAAATGTGCACAATCAAGGATCCCAAACATTTGGACAAAGTCTTGCTCTCTCTCATGCATCTCTAGAAATCGATGAAAATTCACACTTTGGCCTCCTAAAGTATTTAGGGCCAAAGATTTTGATGGTAGCAGTGACAAATAGTTTGAAGCATTTTAAACTTATCAATTTGGCTATATGCTAAAACTCATCGAATTGATCCGCCATATGCAACGACATGATTTCAGTTTGGCCTCATGAATCACTTTGTAGTTGAGAGTAGGGATAGTGTACATGTGCCTCAAATGCATTCACAAACTGCTCACTTTGGAATGCCTCCTGAGCACATTTCCACTCCATATCGGAGTTGCGAATAAATAATCTTGAGTGAGGCTCGCACCAGCCACCTCATGAATTTGATATGATAGGATGTAGCCTCACTAACAGGCCCAAACAAGACCTAGGCCCAAGGGACCAGGACCTCAGCCCAAGAGCCAGGGAGCTCGGCCCAAGAGCCCAGCAGTTCGGCCCATAAAGAAGCCCAGAAGTCACTTCGGCCCAACAAGCGCGGCCCAACAGCACAGAAGCCCAGCCCACTTCGGCCCACTACCCCACGATCTCGCTTGTAGTAACTGTAATTTGTTATGTATAAATAGTGCTGCTAAGGTAGATTAAGAGGATTCTTGATTACTCTCTCAAAAACTCAAATATTAATACAAAGACCTTTTTCTCCGTGGATGTAGATCTAATTAACGATCGAACCACGTAAATCTCGTGCCAATCTTGTTCTTACTTTTTCATCGTAAAAACACTCTAGAAATTGACGATCGAACACTGGCGCCGTCTGTGGGAAACGATATAAATTCTGTGAAATCGATCAACGTTTTCTGAGTGAAGATACAATGGTGAAATCTACCCGCTCCACTGCCATAGCTGCTGCTGCCAAGGGAAAATAGAACCAGGCCGAACTACCTGCCAATCCACCTCGTACCTCTACCAACGAAGGGGATGTGCGCCAAGTCCAACCCGATAGGCAGCCCGTAATCCGCCGAACTCCTGACTGTCATGTGGAAGACGTCCACTCAGGCCGATCCAATGATTATGTCAGTAGCGGAGGGCTAAATCAAGATCACCAACAGGGGAACGCCACACCCCAGCCTCAGCTCGGAGACGCGCTTAAAGCGTACCTAGACCTCCATGAACAAGACTTCCTTAAGTTCGCCGAATAACATCGGCAACGAAGTCAAAATGAAGAGGACAAAACTGAACCACCACGACAGCGATCTCGGCCCCCAAGCCTCCAAATTGTCGAGGGAAGAAATGACGAACTTCCCCAACGACAGCGTAATCGCCGAGGAAACAATGAACTCGCTTCACCTCGGCGTGGTTCAATGTCACCCCGTCGAAACGTCGGCCCCTCCCGACGTGACGAGGATGATCACAGAGAAGGAAGATTCACTGTCTACAGTCGAATCGCTACCCCCTTTACCAACAAAATACTCTACACTCCGCTCCCGTCAACATATAGGGTACCACCAATCAAACCCTATAACGGTTCTTGTGACCCCAGCAACTTCTTGTCACAGTACCAATACAACATGTTGAACCAAGGGCTTGCCGAAGACGTTTACATGTGCAAAGTCTTCCCCGAACTGCTGATAGACAATGCACGTAAATGGTTCGACAACCTCCCACGCTGTAGCATAGGGTCGTACACCGACCTACTAGATGCCTTTGAACGACGCTTCTTCCAAAAAGCCGAAGCCAAGATCAGCTCGGCACAGCTCCTTACTCTAAGACAGGGACGAGGAGAATCAATTAGCGACTTCCTGGCTAGGTTCTATAATGAGAGCCTTAAGGTCGACCGCCTGTCAGACGACGTCCTCATCTCGGCATTCCAAAATGCCATTCACTCCGGCACTCTCTTCAGGGAGCTCGTAAAAGAGCGCCCCCAAACCTCCAAACAGCTATGGAGGATTGCTGACACATTCGCCGAAGCGGATGAGGCCGATAGAAGAAAAAGAGCGGTGGATCGACCTGAAAGTCAGAGCAAGAGAAAGGAGGAACGTACTGATCCCGGGCAGAACCGACGAGGTGCCCTCGAGAGGATACAACGAGGTCCACTGGCATCCCGCCTCGGACCTCGGCCCAGTCAAGAACCAGGTCAATTCGCTCCGTTAACAAAACCCCGGGCCGAAATATACGAGCTCCATGCGAGCTTATTCCAGAAGCCGCCACCATTGTCCCGAAATGGATCGAAGCGACGATCCAGGGACAAGTACTGCCAGTTTCACGAGGACCACGGCCATGACACCGAGGACTTCCGAAATCTCGCCTCGAACATCGATTACCTAGTGCGAGGTGGTACCCTCGGAAAATACCGAGGTCGCATCCAACAAGACACCCGACCTCGGGGTAAAGGCAAGCGAAACAGGAATAAAGGAGGGGAAAGTTGCAATCCCCATCAAGACAAGAAGTCGAGGCACGATGATGAGGACGAAGACGAAGATCAACCTCAATATGACGGAGTCATCGCTGCCATTACCGGGCTACCTCAAGGCGCGACGAAGTCCTCACTAAAAGCCGAGGCCCGAAGTCAACCAAAAGAAGAACCTTCACAAAAAAGGTTCAAAAAGGATGAGGTCGTCACCTTTTCTAGCGACGACCCAGTCCCCCATGCCTTACCTCATCAAGATGCTACCATCATCGAAGCTGTGGTGGCTAATAAATTAGTTCACCGAGTGTTCATCGACAGTGGAGCCTCGGTAAGCGTGCTCTTCAAGAACTGCTTCGATAAGCTCGATATCGAAGAAGCACGCTTAAAATCAGCACCCGTCCCATTGAAGAACTTCACACAAGAAGAAACCTTGACGGATGGCATTATTTCACTCCCCGTAACAGTTGGAAGGAGTCCGCTATCTTCCACAAAGATAGTCCACTTCTTCGTCGTCAAAGCCAACTCCCCCTACAATATCATCTTGGGAAGAGACTGGCTAATAGCGACGAAGGCGATCTGCTCGGCCTACCACCTGACGATCAAGATCCCATCTAAGAACGGGGTGATCACGCCTTGGGGAAACCAAACACAGGCTAAGGAGTGCATGCAGGTCGCACTCCGAGGTTCTGGGGCGCAACATCCTCAAGCATAGCAACTACAGAACCCCGAGGTGACAGAGTCGACGTCACCATCTATGGAGCCCGTTGAAGACGTCGCATTATACGAAGACGACGTGTCCAAGGTCGTCAAGGTCGGGTTCGTTGGAGAAAGTGAACTCCGAAGTCGAGTTGTCCAATTACTTCGGGAATTCAGGGACATCTTCGCTTGGTCACCTTTAGACATGACTGCAATATCACCAAGCGTCATCACTCACCACCTCAACATTGATCCCGAGGCGAAACCAGTTCGGCAAAAGCAACGAGCCTTTGCAGCCGAGAGAAACCAGGTGATTCATGACGAGGTACGCCAACTACAACAAGCCGATATCCTGTTCGAGGTGAAATATCCGACGTGGTTGGCCAACCCCGTAATGGTAAAGAAACAAGGAGGAGGGTGGCGCATGTGTGTTGATTATACCGACCTCAACAAACACTGCCCTAAGGACTGCTACCCTCTCCCCAACATCGACAAGAAGGTTGAAGCCCTCGTTGGTCACAAGGTGTTCAGTTTCCTAGACCTGTACAAGGGGTATCATCAAGTCCTTATGAGTACCGAAGACGCTCCGAAGACAGCCTTCGTCACGGACTTCGGCATTTTCGCGTATAAGAAAATGCCCTTTGGACTTAAAAACGCTGGAGCTACATACCAAAGGATGGTCGACAAAATATTCGAACTTCACATCGGTCAGATCGTTGAAGTATATGTCGACGACATAGTCGTCAAAAGCAAGGAAGTTGACACTTGCCTGAACGACCTCCAGGTCATCTTCAACCTGCTCCGCGAAGTAAACCTGAAGTTAAACCCGGGAAAATGCACTTTCATGGTCCAGTCTGGAAAATTCCTAGGGTGTTGGGTCTCTCGCGAAGGACTAAAAGCCAACCCAGCGAAAGTTAAAGTTATCCAGGAAATGCAAGTACCGAAGTCTATTCACGACGTGCACAGGTTGACGGGCTGCTTAGCCGCACTGAGCCGTTTCCTATCTAAAGCCGCCGAGAAGCAACTCCCATTCTTTAAAATTCTAAAGAAGGCTCCGAACTTCGACTGGAACGACGAGCACAAGTTAGCCTTCGAGAATTTAAAGAAGTACCTCGCAAATCTACCCACCTTATCCGTCCCAAAGGATGGTGAAGTTCTCTCTCTATACCTCGCCACCTCAGACGAATCAATAAGCGCAGTCCTAGTACAAGAAGGACCTCGGCAGTTACCTGTTTACTTCATAAGTCGAGCTCTAAAAGGACCCGAAACGAGGTACCAACCCCTGGAGAAGGCCGCGCTCGCTCTAGTGAACGCCGCAAGAAGACTTCGACCATATTTTCACGCTCATCCAATACAAGTCTTGACCGACCTCCCACTCCGGCAAGTACTTACAAAGCCCAAAGCTTCGGGACGAATCGCCAAGTGGGCAGTAGAACTCGGTGAACATACGATCTCCTTTGCACCTCGGCAAGCCATCAAGGGACAAGCACTAGCGGACTTCTTAGTAGAGGCAGCATTCACCGAACCTCCGAAGCCCACTGAACCTGTCAAGGATAACATCCAAGAGGAAACACCAAAATCACCTCCAATTGATTGTTGGAAGGTCTATGTGGACGGAGCATCAGGCCATAAAGGAAGTGGAGCCGGAATTTTGCTCGTCAGTCCAGAAGGAAAGGAAATCACTTATGCTCTACGGTTCAACTTCCCGACGACGAACAACGAAGTGGAGTACGAGGCCCTAATAGCCAGACTTCGCCTCGCGCAAACTCTTCAGCTACGAGCTGTCCAAATCCACAGTGACTCTCAAATTATAGTGAGTCACGTGCTAGGCAGATACGAAGCACGAGGTGAGCGGATGAAGAAATATCTCCACAAGGTCAAAACTCTACAACAAAACTTTTCATACTTCGAGTTGATACGAATCCCGAGAGGTGATAATGACCGAGCTGACGCACTAAGCAAACTCGCATCATCATCCACAACCTCTCATGTGGAAGAAGTACAAACTCGAAGTATAGACGAGGCCGAAGTGAATATGGTGACCGATGACGAACCGAATTGGATGACACCTCTTCGTAATTACTTAGAAAGAGACGAACTCCCTGCTGATAAGATCGAAGCTCGGAAGCTTCAGAGCAAATCAGTCAAGTATATTCTAGATCGGGGAGTATTGTATAGAAAGTCGTACCTTCAACCTCTTCTAAGGTGCGTGGGACCCAACCAAGCAAACTACGTACTACACGAAGTACACGAAAGATCCTGTGGCAGTCACATCGGAGTTCGGGCCTTAACTAGAAAGGTCATGAGATGGGGATATTATTGGCCGACCATGCTTCAAGACGCAATCGACCTCGTCAAGCAGTGTCCGAAGTGCCAGCTCCATGCAGTAGTAACAAGGACACCTCAAACCGAGCTGACCAGCATGCAAAGTCCTTGGCCATTCATGCAATGGGGAATAGACATCGTTGGCCCGTTTGAGCAAGCTCCTGGCCAGTTGCGATTCCTCCTGGTGGCAAGTGACTATTTTACGAAGTGGGTAGAAGCCGAACCTCTAGCGAAGATTACAAGCAAAAAAGCCCTCAACTTCATCTGGAAAAATATAGTCTGTCGCTTCGACATACCCCACGTCCTCGTCTCAGATAATGGAACCCAATTCACGGACAAAACATTTAGAGAATGGTGCGACGAACTCAATATCCAGCAGAAGTTCATTTCGGTAGCTCACCCTCAAGCGAATGGCCAAACCGAAGTCACGAATCGGACGATAGTCAAAGGCTTAAAAACCCGCCTCGACAAGGCTAAGGGAGATTGGGCGGAGAACCTACCCCAAGTCCTATGGTCCTACCGAACTACTCCTCGGACATCGCATGATGAAACACCATATAGTTTGGTCTATGGAACCGAAGCAGTGATTCCAGTCGAGATCGGTTTACCAAGTCCTCGAATGCTTAACTTCGCTACCCAAGATAATGAAGATAGACTTCGAACCAACTTGGATTTGCTAGAAGAAAAGCGGGAACAAGCATATATACAAGAAGCTCGGTATAAACAGCAAGTAGCTCGGTATTATAACAACCGAGTGAAACATCGGCAATTCCAAGTCGGCAACCTCGTACTTAGAAATAACGAGGTCAGCAAGGCCGAGAAGCTCGGCAAGTTGGAAGCCACTTGGGAAGGACCATACAAAATTCAAGAAGTCCTCGAAAAAGGGTCATACAAGCTCGCCCATTTATCCGGTGAACCAGTACCCCGAACTTGGCACATTTCTCACTTGAAGAGATACTATCTATAAGTGAAGAGAAGCAGTTTGTTTAGATTTTCCCTTTTTATGTTAAACATTTGCATTTTTAGCTAGTATGTGTTCTTCCCGTTTATACATTTTAGAGTCGACTTAAATTAAAACACGCGTAAAGGAGACCACTCCTATCGATAAATTCGACAAACAAGGAATCTAAAAGCCTAAAACTTCGTCCTTAAACGAAGTGGCTATCTAAAA
>JAPKLX010000051.1:810366-823496 GCA_026898415.1 Leonotis leonurus | reverse complement strand
AGTGGCTATCTAAAAGCCTAAACTTCGTCCTTAAACGAAGTGGCTATTTAAAAGCCCAAATTTCGTCTTCAGACGAAGTGGCTGTTTAAGGCTTTAACTTCACCTTTTGACGAAGTAGCCTCTTGAAAGCCTCAACCTCGTCTTAAGACGAAGTAATTACTTAAAAATTTAACTTCGGCATCAGACGAAGTAAATACGAGTTCAAGATCGCCATTACAAATAATCTTGAAGCAAACTTGATCATACAATCGAGAAAAGCTTTAGAAAAGTAATGATGCAATAAAAATAAAACTTTATTCCACTTGAACAAAATATTACATCAAGGTGGAGGGTCCGAGCCCGAAGACTTACTAAAACTAAGGTACTTCTCTACAAAGCCCGGACCCGAGCTTGAGCCAGCACCAGGACTAAGCACCGAGTCTAAGAAAGCCATCCCTTGACCGCGGCCGAAGACCCTTCCTCGACCCCGACCCGTCGAAGCAGCTCGACCTCGGCCCCCAGAAGCACGCCGGCCACCACCTCGGGACATTATGGCTTGAGTTTGTTCCGAGTTAAGGCCGCACTGGGAGGGTGCACGCCTGCTAGGTTACCCTCCAAAAAGTCCTGCAAAGTCGAATCGAGCTGGGCATTCTTGGACTGCACCCATCTCTTCAACTTCGGCTTCCGGTTCAGAACGGTCTTGTATATGGACCCCAGCTTGAGAAGCGCGTCTTCCTGTTCGCGCACTTGCCAGGAGTCCTCGCCGTATTTCTCCATGTACTTCCTTATCCGAGCACGAACCTCCTTAATCTGTGTATGGACCTCGTATATAGTCAAACGTCCGCTCTTATGGATAAGGTCTTCGTACTCGGTGTGCTCCTCCACCATGGCCTTAAAAGTTTGGATGTCCTCCGAAGCTTGCTTATATTTGTCATCGAGCTCCAAAAATCTCGCATGCTCTTCGTCAAGCTTCTCCTGAGCTACTCGAAGCTTCGCTTCAGCCTCGATCTCAATGTTAGCAGCTCGGCTTTTCCAGCACGAAGCTTCGACCTCGGCAGTCTCAACAGCCCGATGAAGTGTGTATATTTCTTGTTCAAAATGTGAAGTGTCGACGAAGTTAAGAGATGACTACAACAAAAACAGGCACAATTCATCAAAGGGTATTTTATATACTGTGGAAAAGTGCCGCCCTAGCGGCGACGAAGTACAAGCTAAAAAAAAAAACTAAGAGCCTTCAGCACCGACCTCGTCGTCAGCACCGCCCCCTCGCCTCTCCTCGGCGCCGCCCTCCTGACCTCCTCCCGTCGAGTCCTGACGCAGTTCGGCAATTACTGCCTCGAGCTTATCATACCTATCCACAGGGCAATGCCGAACTGCCTTCTCGGAAAGCAGGGTCCTTTGCTGCGCCAGCCTCTCCACCATCGGGACAGCCGAAGTGCACTCTACAAGCACTTCCGCGTACTCCCGCAACATATCTTCCTCGGACACCACCTCGGCAATACGATCGATTGTTGCCGAAGTAATCGGAGTGCTCATGGCGCCCACCAACTGTACGACCGCGTCGCTGAAGTGCTTGGAGCGGAAAATCCGCTCAGCGACGGCCCGGAGCACACCGCCCTGCTCGGCAGCAGCATGGCTCATCCTCTCCCGCTCTCCGGCCAGTTCGGCCCTCAGCTCGGTGACTTTGGCCTCCAGGCCGGCCGCCCTTCTCTCTGCATCCTTTAGAGCAGAGAGAGTCTTGGCCTCCTGACTCGCCGCCTCGAGCTCGGCCGACAGGCTCCGGAACTGTTCGACCCCGCCAACGACAAAATTGGCCAAGGCCCTCAGCCCGCCTAAGGCCACGTCAGCCTCCTGCACAAGACACATCACGGTAACACAAAAAAAAACAAAAAACAAAACAAGAAGGGGAAAAGAAGAAAGGCAGCAAGTCTGCGATCACCTCGGGAAACGATATCCCTTGAGGCGCGCCCGAACCGGAGACCTGAGCCCCCGAGCTACCCATCACCTCCCTCCGAGGTGAATCCACATTGATGATCGGCGGAGGCAGGTCGGCAGTAGCCGCCGACGAACGGCGCGGTGTCTCCTCGGCAGCCGAAGAGGTCCTCGCCCTCTTCTTCTTCCTCTTCAAAACTGCTTGGAGCGCTTCCGGATTCGCTGCAAATACAAAGGGAAAGAACATCAGCATCCAGCTCAGCTAAAAATCACAGCACGGCACTTAGAGCAAGACCTCACCCAAATCCACGTCGGCGGAAGCGCCGTATGGGCTTAGCCCATACCTCGATAGCTCGGCCTCGGCGTAGTCCCTTTTAATGGCGCCGAGGTCCATCAAGCTCACTTCGACCTCGCCGATGGGTTCCTCAGTGACCTGGGGCCCGAACTTGGCCTTCAACCGAGCGTTCAGTGGTACCCCCTCAGCTCGGCAGAAGAAGAACTTCTTCTGCCAGTTCGTCACCTTGGACGGGGTCTCTAACTTAAATTTATTAATGGGGGATAAATAAACCCACCCCGTAGGCCCGCATTTAGCTCGAAAAAACCTACGAAGCGACTCTATCGACATCGAGCCACCTCGGCGACCGACCTCCATACAAAACCGTATAACTTGCTTAATGGAGGGCGGCGCTAACTGGCCTAGAGGAAGCTTAAATATATCTAAAAACTCAACAAAAATGCGGTGTAAAGGAAAATGAAGACCGAAGTGAAGGTAGTCTTCG
This sequence comes from Leonotis leonurus, assembly GCA_026898415.1. Lineage (NCBI taxonomy): Eukaryota > Viridiplantae > Streptophyta > Magnoliopsida > Lamiales > Lamiaceae > Leonotis > Leonotis leonurus. Next base: position 820,806 of record JAPKLX010000051.1, on the reverse strand, counting down.
TAAACCGTAAAAAAACCTACGGGCGGCGAACTACCCCTATCCTCAACCCGAGGCAGAACCATCTCTACCGATTCTGGAAACAAAAATTTGCGAGCCAAGTTCACCATATGGGACTCGCTCATGGTAGAGGCATACTCCAAGGCCGCGTCTGACCCGACCAAGGGTGGAAATTCTATTACCTCAAGGCCAGGAGGAACCGCATCCCGGGTGAAAACCCTCATCGTAACCCTCGCCGGAAGAATCCTAGATGGCGAGGGAGAACCCTCTATGTTCTCCATATCTACATCAGTAGGAGTACGAGATGAAGAAGAAGCCATGAAGAAAAAGAGGCTACTTACTTGTCACAAAAATTTCGGTTAAGTTTGATGGTATGGAGATCGACGGCAGCAAACGCAAAAGGCAGAGTTTTTTTAAGAACTTTTATAGAAAAGAGAGCTAGGGTTTAAGCAGATGACAGAAAGTGTTTATGAGCGTACAAAGCAAGCTTTTAAAGGCAACATTTCCGCCTTTTTCCAACCGCCTTTTTCAAAATCCCACCTCCTCGTATGCTCCAATACGCAGTCGACACGTGTCCCACATGACCTCCAAAAACAGTTGTCTTCCACTCCAACAAAAATTACCACCTCGACTTCGTTGACAACAAGATCTTCACTTCGTCAAAATCTTTACTTCGGCAATCATATCAACCTCGTCAAAGATCTTCACTTCGTCGATGATCTTCTTTTAGGGGGGGGGGATGTGATAGGATGTAGCCTCACTAACAGGCCCAAACAAGACCTAGGCCCAAGGGACCAGGACCTCAGCCCAAGAGCCCAGCAGTTCGGCCCATAAAGAAGCCCATAAGTCACTTCGGCCCAACAAGCGCGGCCCAACAGCACAGAAGCCCAGCCCACTTCGGCCCACTACCCCACGATCTCGCTCGTAGTAACTGTAATTTGTTATGTATAAATAGTGCTGCTAAGGTAGATTAAGAGGATTCTTGATTACTCTCTCAAAAACTCAAATATTAATACAAAGACCTTTTTCTCCGTGGATGTAGATCTAATTAACGATCGAACCACGTAAATCTCGTGCCAATCTTGTTCTTACTTTTTCATCGTAAAAACACTCTAGAAATTGACGATCGAACATGATACATATAGTTTTTCTTCCTTTTCATTTTGGATTTTGGAAGTAGGTTTGCACCAAATATTCGAGCTTGCCAACACATTCAAGTTTACTAAACTTTCATCATCACTAGAAGTATTTCTAGAAGAATCAAGAGAATATGGAAGAGACATAAATTTTGGGAAATTAGTGAATAAAACACTAAAAGAAGTTTTATGAATAATAATGTGGAGTGTAGGCAGGGGACATGACCGTATTGGGGCCGGGAGGCCATGTGCTCCTCAAGATTTTAAAAATAATTAACAATATAGTTATATATGACACTTAGAGAGACGATAAATTAGATAACTTGGTAAAATTTCTATATAATCTTTACTGCCCAAGTTCGATTCCTTCTATTGCGTACGAAAATGTTCACCTGTCTGCTGCGGGCATGATTAATAAGTCTTCAAATGATATGACATGTCTCATAAATAAATATTATTTTTTAATAATTTTTTTATTAATTATCACTTTCTGACTAGAGTATTAGGGTATAATTTAATATTTTCAATGTAAAAAAATAGAAAAAAACTAAAATTATAACGAGTCGTATGTTAATGTGGCATTGCCGGCTGGGCATGTTAAAGAGTGATCGCGGCGGGCGGGTGAGTGGTACTCTTATTACTTAATGTAAGATTTATTATTGCATTTGATGAGATTTTTACGTGTTAGGATTATAATTCAAATTTAATTTTCAATTATATATAAGAAAAATATATATTTTATATTTTAAATTATTAATTATTAATCATATCACACGTATCATGATTTTATACATAAAACAAAAAGTGCCACACAATTACCTTCTATGTATTCCAATTACCTTCTATTTGTTAGTTTCTATTGTCTTTGTTATTCTCATTTCAATTTCCTTTTTTTTCCTTTCAAAAAAAAAAACTTATATTTTTCATTTAAATTTTATGTATTTTATATTCCTTTCCAAAATTTAACTATATTTTTTTGTTTCTTACCAAATAAAACACGACTAACAAATACTTTTTTGTTTCCAATCAATTTCTTATTCATTATTTTTCATTCATTGTAAATTAATTATATTATTATTTTCATTCATATAAATTTTTATTTATAATAACGTTTGAGAGATATAATTTGTACTTTAAAATTTGAAAATAAAAAATGCATAAATAAATGAGGCACGTGAAATATATTTTTTTATTGAATTCTCACGAAGATTATGAATTAATCAAGTGTAAAGCATTTATAGGTTTTTTGAGGTTAAAGACTAGTGACACCTACAAATTTTAGCTTTCAAATATTGAATAGGCATATATTTTAATAATTTTTTTAGATATGAAATGTGAATAGATTTTAATATATATATATATATATTTTGATATGGAATGTGAATAGACCTTGATAATTTTTTTTGATACGAAATGTGAATATGAATGAATGGAGTTTGACGCTTGAACAAGAGACAAGCTCGGCGGCTTGGCAACGCTGCGCAAGCTCATTGGCCGAGCCTCTCCACCTTCTCTTAAATTTTAAGGTGGTTGAGGATCCTTAATTTAAGGAATAGGGTCCTTATTTAAAAATTTGGGTTCTTAAAATTCTTAAGAGAGAAGAGTGTGTATAAAATAAATAAAGTGGGCCCATTAAATAATACTAGGACCCTAAAATTAGCACCCATCATTATTAACAGTTTTAATTTTAGAGTACTTGTACATGTGGTAAAAATTAGCATCTCAAATGGGTGCTACCATTGTGCATTGCTCTTAGGTTATAAATAAATGAATAAACATGTATTTGTACGACTTTATACATTATTTTTGCATAAGTTTTTTCATTTTTGTTTTGCTTTTTAGCAAATGTTGTCGATAATTAGTCTTCTCTGCGTCCCGCTAAGTGTGGTTATGTTTTTTTAACGAGCCGTGCCACTAAAAGTAGTCACTTTCTCAAAAAGAAAATAATTTTACTTTTAAAATATATCAATTCTATTTTTTAAAACATAATACTTTATTTTTTAAACTCTGTGTCCCTTGTGGCCCAATTTAAGAGAGAGTGATGGAGTATATTGTTTAACGAGTAAAATTGACGACCGACAAAGACGTGTTTAGAAATTAAAAAGGAACAAACAAATATGAATCAGAAAAAAAGGCACTAAAGAAGCCAAAAACTTTTATTGCGAAAACAGAGTCAAAGCCAGCTGCTTTAATATCAGCCCACTGAAGTTCCATACAAAACCATTGCTGCCGGAGGCCCCACCACCGTCGGTGGGAGTGGTTTCATTCAAGGTACAATCACCCACCAGACGCTGTGATTATTGTACCCTTCTCTCTCTCTCTCTTCATTTAAAGCCACCTACAACTTCACACTGTGCATCCTCACTGCACAAGCACCCATTTTAGCAAACTTTTCTCTTTTTGGGGTTTGAGTATTGAACTAAAACTTCAAGAAACTCAAATCATTTACACTGAAAGAAAGAAAAGTAAGGCGGTGCTGATTTTTGAGAAAATTTAGAATTTAGAAAATGAGAGATGAAGAAGCCCAGAAGGGGCAAACAATCTCTAGCAGCAGTAACAGTACAAATGGAGCAGCAAACTTGAGTGTGAAGAAAGAAGGGTGTGGATTTGAGGGGCTGTTTGGGAGGGGGAAATACAAGTTGTGGGCTTTGGCTGCCATTACTCTACTTGCAGTTTGGTCTATGTTCACTGGCACTGTCACTTTGAAATGGTCTGATGTTAATCTCAAACACGCCTCTAATGACTTGGATCCCTCTCTCCATTCTGATCTTGATGTTCTGGTATATCTCTCTCTCTCCACTGTTATTATGCTTGTTTTCTTGGATATTTGATATATTAATTGTTGGCTAATGTGGGATGTACTGTTGTGAGATCTGATATTTTTTGTTTTTAAGGAATTGGAACTGTGATAATTAGGAGTCTTCTTTGAAAGAGTTACAAACACAATCTTTAATTGGAATGAGAGTTGAGATTAGGTTGAGATGGAACTAGAATTTTTGTTTGAAGGGGCTAGAAACACATCCTTGAAGTGGAATAGGATGGAGCTTCACTTCAGTAATTAGTTGCCAAAATCGGATCTTGTTTTGATTAAAAAAAGTCATAAATTAAAGCTGAAGATTTGGAAATCAAGATGGGCTGGTCCCTGTTCTGGAATCTTGTTTATCATAATACTTAATATGGAAATTCGTTTTCTATTTTAGGAGCCTTTTACACGGATATCTTAGCTTTGATAAGTAAAGAATGTTGTAGGCTACTTGCAGACTTTGATAGATTGAATAATTTTGAACTTGTTTGATCATCCATTCCTTCAAATAATATATTCATGTAATATAGGTGTGAAGTTGTATATGCTAAAAATGGTCATTGATTGAGGATGTGTTTATATGTAGGATGTTGATGAAAGGGAAAAGATGGTCAGGCAAATGTGGAATGTATACAAGCACAGTAGTGTTACTAAATTGCCAAGCTTCTGGAGGGATGCATTTGGGGCAGCATACCAAGACTTGACCAGTGAGGTTGCCACGGTTCGCCACTCCGCCCTTTGGGAGATTGCTAAGATGTCATTCCGCTCCGCCCACATTTACGATACCCCTCCCGCTCAATCTGCTTCCAGGTATGTCATTCGTATCAAACTAGATTCTTGGTGAGCAACTTAGGTTTAATATAGGAAACTTCTAGAATTCTTGTGATTGAGTATTTGAAGAAGCAGCAATCCCGTAGTTGTTCAATCCATCAACATATGTATGTCATGGATTATTCTGTATTATCCTTACATATCTAGCGAGTGTTCGGTACGATGAAGTAGATTGGACTTAGTCTCACGATATGATCTTCGGTTTGACTGTTCTCGGCATCATATTTATTCTCAAGACATGATTCTTGGCCTCTCCCCCTATGACAAAATTAGTCTTGGCCTGTTTTAACCCAATTCAATTATATGTAGACTCGGATAACCAAATGCTACCAAGGCTATCAAAATATTGTGTTTAAGAGATTGTCTACTTTCTGGTAGAAGTACATCTTGGGTTTGAAGTTATAAAATTTGGTATAATTGATGCCAATATATTTTTGGATGGTTAATCTAACGATTTGATATTATATACTTTGATATATCAGAGAATCAAAGGAGGATCCTCATCTAAGAATCAAGCTGGGGAAGGCAAGAAAGCAGAAATGAGTGCATTGCTAGAGCAACAGCAAATATGCTGCCTCATTGTTTAATGTAATTTTTATTTGGTGATTGCATTTTATGTCTCGATGATTGACAATATTTTACTATATATACAGCCTTGGCATCCTCATTGCAAAGTGATGAGATGCATTAAGTAATATATTTCTACATGCATCATGCATGCGTAGTAGAGAACGTCTGTAATAAATCCTCACCCTAAGAAATAATAATGCACCTTCTCAATTCAATTTGTTGTAGTTTGCCATTTTGCAAATCCCTTGTAATGTAACTCTGATAAAAGAATATAAGGGTTGGATATATTGGAAAAATGCCATTACATGCACTAATATTTATACTTCTGTAGAATTGTATCATATAGTATGAAAAATGACAACCCGCACTAAAGATTACAATGTTTTCTCAATAACCGAATCACAATATCAGATGAAAATCACTCAAAATATTGGAGACGATGAAGAAGATAATTTTTTTTCAGACTGTGGTTACGAAGATATGAACATCGATAACCTACCTCCTTCTGCAATTATACTCATTATTTTTGTACACGTTCTGCTCCTTTTAGAATAAGTTTTACTGCACTTTCTGTAATAACAAACTACTCCCTCCGTCCACGAATTTCCTTCCTAATTTGTCATTTTAGTCCGTCCACGAAAAAGCTTCCTAATTCAACTTTCCATTTATGGAAAGTGGACCCACCACACTCTCTACACACAACTCAATTTAATATAATACATTAAGTGAGACCCAACATCCACTAACTACACACAACACAATTTAAAACACTATATTAAGTGAGACCCAAACTCCACTCACTACATATCATCACACAAAGTCAAAGCACTACATAAAAACCCGCACCGGGTCAAACTAGGAAGGAAATTCGTGGACGGAGGGAGTATCATCTAATTGATACTAATAAACTAACACTTTGACCGATAATAATGGTCTATGGTTAGGATATATTCCCTAAACTGATCACACATTGACTACATCACTTTACGCCAGTAGATTGATACCAAACTGACACATAAACTAGGGTTGTGCATCCGTCGGTTGACCAACTGACCAAATTTTCATGAACCAAAAACCGAACCGAACATGAAAATTTCAAACCGAAGCGACTGCATAAATAATTTAAATCGAACTAAAAACCGCACGATCAAAACCGATCGATTTCGGTTCGGTTCGGTTTTGAACCGAAACAATTATTATTTTTATTTTTTAAGTTATAAATAATTTATAGAATCCATCTTTAAAAAATTATATTTCTAAGTTTTTATTTAATAAATCTAAAATATATCACATAATTATTTATATTTTTATCAAAATATAAATATAATTATTTAATATTTATATTATTTATATATATTTAATATTTATATTATTATATTTCGGTCGGTTCGGTTACGGACCGAACTAAAAAATGAAAACCGCAAATCGAACCGAAACCTATCGGTTCTAAAATTTCAAAACCGAACCGAAACCGACCAAAACCTATCGGTTTGGTCGGTTTTCTTAGTTCGGTTCGGTTCTTGCACGCCCCTAACATAAACTGATATACAGAACTAAGTTACTTCAAACTGATACTAAGTTTCAATCATACAAACCCCTTCCTTACCTTTGACTTGTCCTCAAGTACATAGGAGTGGAAAATGAATCCACTGTTGATGGAGGTTCGTCTTTGCTCTTAGAAGCTCTCAATGTTGAAATCCAACCTTGAAGATTAACGATGCTTTCTTGGCTCAAATCGATGATAAAGTTCAACAACTGAGAGCTCACTAAATTCTGCTCATGATCGCTTATGAGCACTCTATTGCCCTTGAGCTCGTCGGTCAAATTCCTAACCTTTGTTCATTTCCTCCTTGTATACCTCATTCGATTGCAGCTCGTCGTGTGGAATCTCTCTAAGATGGGTTGCTAGCGTGTCATTAACCTCGACGGTTAAGACAGATAGGGCGGTCGCTGCATATGCGTCGATGATGAGGCCTTCTTGTTTCTTGTGCTGGCACTCCAGCTTGGTCAACTCCTCCTAGACGGCTCCATCTTGCCGGATTCGTAGGCGGCGGATTTCCGAGAGGATTCTTCCAAACATTAGAGAGGTTTAGTGAGAGACAGATTTATTTCTCATCTCTCATCGCAACTATTAAAATTGTAATGAGATAGGGGCCGTAGTTAATGACTAAGGAGTGTTTGACTGAGATTATAAGCCGGTTAAAACAACTTATAACCTATTTTAAGGAGTTTATAAGATCTTTAAAAGTGTTTGACAAATTAAGTTATTTAAGAGCTTATAAGCCGTAAAAATAAGTTTTTTGAGTTTATAAGCTGTTCAAAAAATAAGTAGTTACACCCCCAATTTATGTCTCCATAAACTTATAAACTGCAACAAAATTAGATAAATAACCCTACAATATTTTGTTATTACCATATTTACCCCAACAAATTCACATGTCAAAAGCTTAAAATGTCAAACATTTTTATCATCTTATAAGGTTTTTAAAAGAGCTTATAAGGTATGACATCTTATAAAAGCTTATAAACTTTGTGAAATAAGCTTAGTCAAACACCCTCTAATTTAGCTCTAGTTACTACCACTATCATCTAATGCTCTGATCTGATTTTCCATCTTCGTCTTCCTTCGCATATGAAAACCGTGAATTAGTAAGATCTGATACAACTTGATATGTTAAAACAACTTCTTAATCATCAAATCACATTATTAAATGAAAATCACTAAAAATATTGGTGACAATTGAAGAAGAACATTTATTTCATTGACTGTGTTTAGAAAAATATGAAATCGATAACCTCTTTATTGCTCCCGAAAGAGTTAGATTGGTGTATGGATGGAATATACCGATTCCTAATTTTTCAAGTTCACTTAAAATCATCAAGATTAAGAGTACAACTTATCTGATTGGAAAACTTGCTTAGGATAACCAGATCAATTTCTCCTTATGAGGGTCAATTGTAAACATCTTCCTTATATAGGATGTAGATCATACAGAAAGTGATTTTTCAGTAGAAAATAGGAATGAATCATGGCCATCCATATTCATCATCCAACGACCCATAATTAACTGCTAATTTTCATTTTTTTAAACATTAAAATATTATATAAACTTGATCAAAAGGCTAAATTAGTAAATATAGTTAGGAGAGAGAATAAACATTCCAATTATTAGGTGTAGTGCAGGCGTTTTTGTAGGGATTTAATAGATATTTTCCATAACTGAATATTGATGAATGATATTAGGAGTCAGTTACGTAATTAGTGATTTTAATTAGGAGAATTCAATGATGAGGACGTGTTTTGAGAATCATATGAAGTTTCGTTGAAATCCCTCGCCTGCATTGCCGCCTTCCTTCAACGTCCTCACCATCATCTCATTCGCCTTCTAGAACGTCGCGATGTTGTACGACAACCCATGCTTCCTGCACAACTCCCTCACCGCTGGTGCCACGTCGCGGAGCTGGCTCCGAGGGAGGTGGGGGAACAAATGGTGCTCGATCTGGAACTACATTCCGTTGTGGAACCAGTCCGTCCACGGAGAACCGCTAATGTTGAGCGTCCCCTCCTTCTGCTTCTCGAACCAGTGGTTGGCTTTCGGCATGCCGACATAGACGGCGGCAGAGAAATTGCTGAGCGGAGAAATGGAAGAAAGAAGTCAAGGTAATTTTAGTGACTATTTACATCCAGAATAAATTGCAGTGTCATATTACTTGTGGTTGCACTATAATATATCAATATTGCATTGTATATATGTATATATTTTTGGATGCGTGTAAATTTCTATGTAAGTACCAATTCATTTGGAACGCGTGATATATCTTCACTACATGTTATAGAATCTAAAATAGTATAATGTTAATAGAAAGTACTGTTTATGAATATATGCAATGGTTTTCTATAAAATCTCCAGCATTGTGATTATATATATTTTATTCACTTTTTTTTTATATATTATGTGATATTAGATGTAATCTATCTTTTGTTTGTTTGTATTGGTTTTTTTTTTTGGGAACTTTCATAATAGGAAGTGAAATCGAAGTTTGGCTATGTTTTCAAACGTGTAATTCATAGAATGTAAATGTGTAATTGCATTATTCATAATCATTTTTCTATTACAGATGCATTATTGTAATAGTTTAGTTGCATTATATGTAAATTCGAAATGCAGATGTATTATAAGTTTGTTATGATTCTTAAATTATAATGCATAATTTTTTGTTTGGAATGATGCATATAATTTCCAGTGTTAATATTAGTTGTTGTTCATTGTACCTGACACCCGGTTAAAACCAAAGGAAGTGGGAGCAAGATTAAATCTAGAAAGGAGAAGACAATATTAAATGCAAGCAAGCCGATGAGAAGATGTGACAATTGCAAGCATATGACACACTATGATTCAAAAAATTGTGATAAAGTTCGCGCATCCTATTCGAAAGATGTTTGATAAATATCTATTTTTTTAGTTAGCGTGTTCGTTTTATTAGTTTTAATATAGCACTATATTTGAATATTAATCACTGGATGTTATTTTTATTGCTTTGTTGGAGTTAGACATTTAAATATAACCTTTTATTACTAATTATTAGTCATAATTAGTGATGAAACTAAAGTACGTATTTTGATGTTTGAATTACAGTGTATGTGAGTGTTGAATTACTAATTATTAGTTATAATTAATCATACGTGGTATTATGTACATATGATTAATATTGCTGGTAAATGAACAGTAAACATATATATATTTGCGTTACATGATTCTACAATTTGCATTGTGGGTTAGTATAATAACACACTATTAAAGAGATGTGATATTCTCTTATGTTATTATGCGAATATTATGCAAACTAAATATACATATATTTGCATTACATATTACAACATTATGCAACAACCGTGAAGTTAATAACATGACTTTTAACGAGATAAATTTTCAATGAAATGTTATTCGATATGTTGCACTTGTATGATATAGAAGATATTGCACTATATACAAATATTGACATGCATTACTGGATGCATATTATACAAAATAACATCATCTTAAATATTAGATATATAAATTAAACAACAAAATATTTGAACTGAAAATTGCATTTTTTTTT
>JAPKLX010000051.1:788273-805366 GCA_026898415.1 Leonotis leonurus | reverse complement strand
GGTGGCCTCGTTCCCACCTTTCTCTCCTTGCCATGTGAGGTAGAAGGTTGCCACTTCTTTCGGCAAGAATTGGAGAGGGTGTGTGGTGATAATGTTGTGAAATCCTACAACAAAGTTAAAAAAAAAAATATAGGTGAACACCATTCTTCCATTAATGAAGTATGAGTGTTCAACAGCAGTTTAAGCAATACAGAATATCAAGTTCCACAATTCAATATTTGTTCACAGATGCATGCTTAAAGATAAACTTGATTTCCAAAGCTGGATGATTTCACAAAAGACAGTTGAAAAGGTGATTCAGAACATTTAAAACAAGAATAACGGTTTAAAAGAAAACTCATAAAAGAGAAACCTTTGCAATGTTTAACAAGGGCGAAAGCCTTGTCTAGTTTATGGAAGCCGTAGTTGTCAAGAACAGCATATTGATCTTGATGGATATATTGGTTCAGAAATTTAACTTGCTCGATAAACAGATATGATTTGGGAGCCATTTGTAAGAGATAGATTTTTGAAAGGTTTGAGGGAGTTAGGAATGGCGGAAAAATTTGCTAAGTGTTTGTCGAAGAAGAATAGTGTAGGTAGTAGTCAAACAGTCTAACACATATAAATAATTAAAGGAAATAAAATTAAGGGATTAGATTTATTCTCCCCTTTTAGTTTTCCCGCTTTTCTGAGTTATAGACTTGTAGTCTATTACCGCCTCTACTCTTCGTCTGATACACGCGCTTTGATCCTAGGTTTGTAGTGCGGCGCGTGTCAGTTTTAGCCGTAGAGTTGCTTCCTTTTTCTTGATTTAGTAAATATCTTCGCGATCACAGTTCCCAAACATGGTACTAATCATCACAAAAATAAAAGATTTGGTATATTATGTCAGAATTTAGACATATAACTATGATTAAAATTGATATAATCGCCGTATTTTGATTTATTTTGCTGACATTCCCCCTTGACTAAGTAACGCAAATATTAAAAATTAATTTCCACGTGGCTGCTAGTCATCTGCTCCAGATTGATCTGTTGAATCTGTTGTTGATTCCCTATTGGAACTTAATTGATTTGTTCTTCATCAATCTATACTTTGATGATCTGGTACTAATTCCCATTGGAATTTTACTTGATTTGTAACCTATCAATCTATACTATGTCAATCTGGTCCTCTCTTCTAGATTTAACAATCCTAATTTACCACAAAGCATCTTGAATCTTTCCTCTGGTAATGCTTTAGTAAGAATGTCTGCTCTCTGTATTTCAGTGTGTATCTTCTCGATCTGTACATGTTTTCTTTCAACATGATCCCTTATAAAGTGATGTCTCACATCTACATGTTTGCATCTGGTATGCAAGACTGGATTCTGTGTGATTGCTATAGCACTTGAGCTATCACAGAAAATGGGTATCTCCTTGACATCGATCTCATAGTCCTTGAGTTGTTGCTTTAACCAGAGTATTTGAGCACAACTCCCAGCTGCCATATATTCAGCTTCTGTGGTTGATGTGGCAACAAATGTTTGCTTCTTTGAGAACCAAGAGATCAGTTTATTTCCTAAAAACTGACATGTACCGGATGTTGATTTTCCGTCCAACTTGCATCCGGCATAATCTGAGTCTGTATATCCAGTTAGCTCAAAGTTGTCTTCACAAGGATACCATAATCCAGTGTGAGCTGTTCCCTTAAGATATCTTAATATCTTCTTGGCTGCTTCCATGTGAGACTCTTTGGGGTTTGCTTGATATATTGCACATACTCCTACTACAAATGTAATGTCAGGTCGACTGGCAGTTAAATAGAGTAGTGATCCTATGATCCCTCTGTATTGAGTAATATTTGCTGGTTTTCCCTCTAGGTCAGGGTCAATTTTTCCATTGGTCTGCATTGGAATCTTAACAGGTTTACTGTCTTTGACTCCAAACTTAGTCAGCAGATCTTGAATATACTTTGCCTGATAAATAAAGATGCCATCTGGTAACTGCTTGACCTGCAAACCTAGAAAGAAATTCATCTCGCCCATCATGGACATTTGATACTTATTTTTCATAAGTTCAGCAAATTTATCACATAGATAAGTGGATTGGGATCCAAATATGATATCATCTACATAGATCTGTACTAAAAGGATATTCTCTTTGACTTTGATAATGAACAAAGTCTTGTCAACCGATCCTCTTCTGAATCCAGATTCTAGTAGAAATGTTGACAATGTCTCATACCAAGCTCTAGGAGCTTGTTTTAGACCGTAGACTGATTTTGTCAATCTGTATACTTTCTGATTTGGATCTGCTTCTTCGAATCCAGGTGGATGTTCCACATATACTTTTTCTTCAAGGATACCATTTAGAAAGGCACTTTTGACATCCATCTGGTATACCTTGAACCTTTTGTGTGCAGCATATGCTAAGAACAACTTTATTGCTTCTAGTCTGGCTACGGGTGCAAATGTTTCATCAAAATCAATGCCTTCTTGTTGATTATAGCCTTTAGCTACTAATCTGGCTTTGTTTCTGACTACTTCACTATTCTCATCTCGTTTATTTTTGAACACCCATTTTACACCTATTACTCCTTGGTGTTTGGGTCTGTCCACGAGATACCAGACCTCATTTCTTTTGAACTCATTAAGTTCTTCTTGCATTGCTGTTATCCAATCTGCATCTTGTAATGCTTCATGAGCATCAGATGGTTCGATGCGAGATAGATAGCAGCTCAACAAGGCACTTTCTCCATGCATTCTTCTGGTCTTCACACGATCTGATGGGTTCCCAATAATTTTTTCTGGTGGATGATCTTGTATCCATCTCCTTCTTCTTCTTCTTCTCCTGATCATCTCTTCATCAGATATCTCAGGATCAGGTTGATCTGTTGGTTCCTCAAATTCAGGGTGTGCTGTTGATGAAGCTTGGAATGGATTCTCATCTGCTCCTACTTCTGGATTTAAATTTTCAGGTTGATCATCATCTGCAATGACTGTTTCATTTCTTTCAGTTGGTGATCTGTTTTCATCCAGTTCATGTTGAATTATTCCCCCTTGCTGTATGATTTCTTCAGTAATAGGTGGAGTATTTGTTGGGAACCTTTTTGATGCTTGTAGAAATCATTATTTATATGTTTTGATGATGCGAAACCATATTATATATGCATGATATTAAACTGTGCTTTCGCTTTAATGTTTATTGATGCTTATGTATTTATGCTTTATTTGTGTCTAGAATAGATAGACTCAACAGATGGTTAAGTGTAAGGACAGATCGATGAAAGACAGATCGTGTCCATAGGAACCATCTGTGTTCTCAGTAGTAGATCAGCTAACATGTAAGATCAGGTTAAGTTTACAACCTGTGTCATAGAGCTTGATCTTATTTAATCTATCTAGTAGAAGGGAGATCAACCTGTAAGGCCAGACTAAATCAACGATCTGTGCTAAAAAGATCGACCTTGTTATGTAGCAGGTTAAGTCAAAATGTGAGAACAGATTGATATAACGATCTGTTCATAGGACTAACCTGATCCATCTAGACTTAGTTTTTATAGCATCTTATTTATAGCACAGCATGACAGCATTACTACCGAGGACAGATCGATATGAAAATAAAGAAGCAGCGAGAGAGAGAGTCAACCTTGTATCAAACAGGTTGACATTGATCTAGATGGACAGCTAGCTGCTATGAAACAGATCGATCTAAAGACCAAGAAGCAGCGAGATTGAATCAACCTTGTATCAAATAGGTTGACATCAAGCTGCATAAGAAGATGTAAAAAGAACAGCTAGCTGTGTCTAACAGTTAGGCCAGCTAGCTGTGGAAAAAGAAAAGACAGCTAGCTGTGCATAACAGATCGATCGAACAGATAGACTTCAACAGCTAGAAGGCAACACCTAGATGGAGATTTCGTCAAACAGCAGATGGAGAATCCTACTGTTCACAGCAGCGAGCTGTATCAATAGCTGGTCTTCAATGTGCTCATTGTTCACCTACTCAGAGAACAGATAGCTGTATATACTAACAGCAAGACTTCAAGATATGGTGGGAGACGAATTCCACCTGTTCACAAGCAGCGAGCTGTGTGCCAACAGCTAGACTTCAAGATTTCATAGGAAATGAAATACACCTGTTCTAAGACAGATAGTTGTGTCCCAACAGCTAGAATTCAAGATTTCGTAGGAAACAAAATACACCTGTCCAAAGACAGCGAGCTGCTCATCCCTGTTGGAGGAAGCTATAATCTACCTGAATTGATAAGCCTACCTGTCCTATGCCACGTCAACATCCACGTAGGACAAACTCCAACGGCTAGAAGTACAGTCAGCAGTCAACGGTCAAAAAGAGCATTTAATGCTCACTGCAAAAGCTGCAAAGACTTCAACGGCTATAATTCAAAATATGCCTATATATACTTCAAGCCTTCTTCAGAAATGAAGTTCGTTAGTTCATGATATTGCCCAGAAAAAGCTACAACGCTACAAGATTCTCTCCAGTTTTCCATTGATTTATTCAACACTAGATATAGATTATATACATCCTTGAGTGTTGTTAATTAGAGAGAGATCACCATTATTCTGAAGATAAACCCGCTAGAACTTACATTAAGTTTTGAGCCTACAAAGCCCATAGTTCTAGTTTCCTCCATAGCCAAAAGCTCGGAGGAAGAACGATTATAAAACCGAACCCAGATCTCGTACTCGACGAGTTTAAACAAGAGAGTTGTAATCTCGTACTCAACGAGGATAAATAAGCGAGTTTTGGCTCGTACTCAACGAGGATAAATAAGCGAGGGATCCAAGGTTAAGGGATTCATCGATCTAGCTTTGATCGATCGTGGACGTAGGGGGTTTCCCGAACCACGTTAAATATTGTGTGTTCTTTTATATTTTGCATTGCATTACTTTGATTCTTTGTTTATCACTTCACCAGCGAGCTGTTACCCAACAGCGAGCTGTGCATTTGAATCAACTTCTTAAAGAACACTCGGTATAAACAAAACATATTTTCTAAGTGTAAGAGCAACCAACATTCACTAAGCTTCCGCACACTATCTGTACTTGGACAGATTGTCTGGTAAGCTCCAGCTAGCTGCCAGTCCATCTGTTCCTTAACAGATTACTCACTCTGAGTTGAGAACTTACTTGAGCAGCTGGATATCTCTCTACATTAGAGGAGATCGATCTGCTACACCAAGCGAGCTGTTATGGAATAAACAGCGAGCTATCTCAACATGCTATTCTAACAGCCGAACGCGAAAAGTTGGATTGTGGTGTATTCCCCCCCCCCCCTACACCACACCTGCTCTCCCGGGACCCAACAGTATTGATCTCTTCATCATCACTTTTTGAGTTCCAGATTAGAATATCTTCTAATAGCAACTCATTCATCTTTCTTGTAGTCATCTGGTTTTCTGTTTGTTTATCATCTGGTGACCTATACTCAACGATAGACTCATCAAATATAATATGAGGTGTTACCTCTACAATATGAGAGTTTTTATTGTAGACTCGATACGCTTTACTGACGTCAGAATATCCTAAAAATATTTCAGGATCAGTTTTGCTATCAAAAGTCTTCAATTGAGATTTCCCATTATTATGTATGTAATTCAAACAACCGAAAGTGCGAAAGTAAGAGATCTTAGGCTTTCTATTGTTCCAGATCTCATATGGTGTCTTTCCATGTCTGAGTGTAATTGATGATCTGTTCTGAGTATAGCAGGCTGTGTAAATAGCTTCTGCCCAGAATTTTTTGGGTAGATTGGTAGCATTTAGCATAGTACGGGCTGCTTCTTTTAGTGATCTGTTTCGCCTTTCAACAACTCCATTCTGTTGAGGTGTTCTAGCAGCTGAAGTTTGATGGGTGATCCCCATCTTATTGCAGTATGCTTCAATCTTTTGGTTGAGAAATTCTGTTCCTCTATCTGTTCTGATAATAGCTATATTCACCTCCTTCTGTTTGGTGATCTTGTGTAAAAAATTGCAGTTTGGCTAGTGTCTCTTTCTTCTTTAACAGAAAGATGACCCAAGTGAACCTTGAATAGTCATGTGCTTCGAACATCCACTATCAATTATCCAGATTGTTCCTCTTGCTATCTTGTTTCTTCTTGCAGTCTTCTGATCCTGTAATTAGTTAAACTTAGCTACCCACCCTTCAACATTTGGGTGCTTGGTTATTAGCAAATGTTCCCTTTGGAACCCAGAATATTTTTGTGTTAGGAACAGATATATAGCAGGTAATAATGTTTCCATTATTATCAATTCTCGATAGGGAATGAAATTCAGATGGATGGTATCTTTTTATTCCATCATTCTTCAATCTCTTCTTAATTGGTAATGTCCTGTTGATATTCTTTGTCCTGTTGACATTTTTGTTGGGTAATGTCCTGTTGACATGTACATAATCTGTTTCTGTGTAATGAGCGGGTTGACCCTTTGTTTGGTAGTATTGTCTGTACCCTGTTTCTTTTATCATCATCTTCTGTGGATGACTTTTCTTGTTCTTCAGATCTATTACTTGATCTGATATTTGCTTTCTCTCAGGTACAAATCTTGTAGTTCCCAAAGACTTTTCTGAGTGACCTGGATATCCTAATCAAGATGTGCCTTTCTGTTGCTGATTAACTAGCAATTTAGCACGTTCATCACTTTTGTAGATTATTTCTTTACCTTTCCTTATTCTTTCTTTGGCAACATTGTTTCTTGTGATGAGATCTTTAACCTTTGAATTTAGTGAGTGAATCTCTCTATCTTTTCCCTTGATCTGTTCTTCCAGATCTGTTACTTTAGCAACAAATTGGGTATTTGTTGTGCTCAATATCTGTTCAGATTTCTTCAGCCTATCGTTTTCTTCCACAACTTCTCTAAACAGTCTCTTGATGTTCGAATAGCTCTTGAACATCTCATTAACTTCTTCCTATGAGTATTTCGATTGATCTTCTATTTCCTGTTCCAGATCATTATCATTTGAAGAGTTGGTATTGCAAGAATTTACCTCAACTTCATCCAAACTGTTGTCTAGTCCCATATAGCATTCATCCCAGCTTTCTTCTTCATTTGCATAGAATGCTTCATCATTCTCTGATGTGCTATCTGAAATGGCTTGAGCTGCTTGATTCTTCTTCAGCTAGCATGGCCTTGCGCTCATATTTGAGTTTTCGATCTCTTTTTGCTTTGAACTCTTCTCTTTGGCTTTTGGACAGATCAGGACAATCTGTCTTGAAATGACCTGTTCTGCCACAACCAAAGCAGGTATAATCTGTTGATTGAGATATTTTAGAGGACTTACCTATCTGTTGTTTAGACTCATCCATGCTATCTGATCGATCATTGTCGCGTTTCTTGTAGAATTTATTTTTATTATCTTTGTAGAAACGTCTGAATTTCTTTGATCTGACCTCCATCTTGTCCATACGTTTAGCAATCATTGCAAATTCTTTTAGCAGTTTATCGTAACCTTTCTCTTCATCTGGTGCAGTAGATTCAGAAGGTTCATCTGTTTTGCTCTTCACTTTGAAGGCTACTTATTTGTCCTTCTTTGAGCCACTTTATGCATTTTTGGACAGATGATCTGGTCCACGAATTCTTTGAATGTCACATTCATGGCCTTCAAGATCATCAAATAGAGCTTCTGTAGAGAGTTCATTGAAGTCAGCACGAAGTGGTTGCATTGCAGCGTATATCTCACAGCTAGGTGGAAGTGCTCTGAGTATTTTCATGTTTTTCTCTCTTTGAGTATATTTGTTCTTTTTGAACGCTGATATCTCAAGTAAGATTCCAGTGAATCTTATTTTCATTTGTTCGATGGTCTCGCCTGGTTTCATTTTGAATTCATCGTATTTGTTGCAGGCAAGTGACAGCTTGTTTTCAATCATGACTTCAGATCCTAGACACAAGTCTCTTAAGGCTTCCCACATCTCTTTGGCAGTGTCCAGATCTTGGATATTGGCTAGATGTACGCCTTTGACTGTGCTAGATATGATTCCCTTTGCAAAATCATCCAGATTGGCTTCGCGACGTTCTTCTGAAGTGTATTTTCTTGGATCTTTAGGAACTATCTGTGTAGTTACTCCAGTTGAAGTAGTTACGGTCCTTTCTTCAGTGATCTGCAGTGGACCTTCTTCTATTACTTTCCACATCAGATAGTGATGGGCTTTGAGTGCTGTCTTGATTCTGAAACTCCATTCTCTATATCCTTGGATGGAGAATTCTTCACAAGCCCTAACAACAGAGGATTCCATTGCAGATAGTATGCACGTGAATGAAAGTAGGTTTTCCTAGATCAATTCAAGCTGACCACGCAGGTATTAACCATGTGAAACAGAGACAATGGTCTTTATGAACTAATCCTCTGATACCACTTGTTGGTCCCGAAAGAGTAAGGTTTGGTGTATGGGGGGGGGGGTGGGGGGGGAATACACCAAATACAAACTTTTCAGTTTACTTGGCTAATTATCAGAGAGTTCAAGCTATTCTTAAAGAAGAAATTGCTCGACAGATCGATAGCAGATCAATCCAAACAGGTTGCTCTCTAGTGTAAATATTTAGACAATAATAAGAGTGGTCTTATTACTTTCGAAGTATTGTGTGTGCGGAAATATGGTGGACTTAGTTGGTGCTTGTTTAGTATGTTTTTATCGTGTTTTGGTCGTATTTTAGTATATTGTTTTGTCATGTTTTGTGTATTGGTTCTTTGTTTAGTGTTGTGTTATTGTTCGTTTTTACATCGGGTTCTTTGTTTCGTGTTTTGGATGTAGGAGGTGGAAAAGAGGTGGAATAGAAGCTTAAATGATGCCGTAAATGTTGAAGATACTAAGACGAACGAAGCTGAGGAAAGGGATGAGAGCTTACTAGGAGATATGGGCGAAAAACAAGAGGAGAAAGAACGAGGGTGCATGGCCATATGCGAAATTGTTGCGCAATGCGCAATAATTTTATTTTGGCTCGTTCTCCTTCGTTACAACTCCGAACTCAGATCCGTCTACGGCTATGGATTTCTATCGAGACAAGCTTCAAGTTGGTATTTTCAAAATTTTCGCATTTTGCACAGGCCAGCGGTCGCTGGGCCTGTGCTGCAGCAGCGGGCAGAAGGTGGTAGCCAGCGACCGCTGGCGGGCAGTTTCAGACGTCTTTTAAATGGTTTTTGGGCATCATTTTCTAGGAGATATCATTCTTAACACACCTGTAACTTGTAAAAAACTTTCCAAACACTCTTTTTACTGTTTTCTTAGTTTAGATCTTTGGGGTATCCAAGGATTGAAGGAATTTGGCTACCAAACGGTGAATTCTTAGTATGTTTATGAAGATAACTCTTTCTATGGATTTGCTTTTCAATTTGGTTGGCTAAATTCTTATCTAGGGTGTGATTGTTTCTATTCTATGGTTTGATGTTTTAATCTGATCTTCTTTATGGTTGTTTGATCTGTGCTTAAGAGTTTTTCATGCTTGATCACCATGTACAACTCTATGATGTAGAATGGATTGATATGAATTATTCTATGTCTCGTTTATAATCAAACAACCTAACCTATAAATCGGAAACGTAAATAGGTAATCACTTCTTGATTAGAGTTACTCTAAGTGTGTTCTATACACGAAAGTGCTAGACACGGATTAGCTTAAGAATACGGAAGTCATTAGAGTGTGATCTATACACGAAAGTGCTAGTCACGGATTAGTTTAGGAATACTGAAGTTATTGGCTAATCAACTTAGGGGAAATCTATTAAAGATTTGGTTTGATCGGATAAGCATTAACCTAGATTGGAGGCGATCTTTACCCTAAACTTCAATCTCTTGTGGACTCCTTGTTTATTGCTTTTTCGTTTTAATTTAGAATTATTCTATCTTACCTTTATTAGAATGTTTAGGATTACATTATTTTCATGTTAGTACAAATAATTGATAGCCCTGCATAGCCTTCCGTTGAGATACGACATTCGGGTCGACTTAAATATAATAACTGGAAGTATATTAGCTGGAAACATTCCTCGTGCCCGATACTGATTCCCTTTATAGGACAGTGGGTCTGGACTTAACAACGCCACGTACTACAGTTTAACACACGTTTAAGGTCGAACAATGCTCTTATATTGAAAACCTTAATTATAATTCAAATCGTTAAAGCAGGTTGATTGAGATGCAATTTAAATGATAGTGCAAGGGTTAGAATAAATAAACAACTGAATATAAATATGCAGAAAGGTAAATGACACAGTTGTTTAACATGGTTCGGGAAATCCCTACATCCACGGTCTGATCAAAACTAGATCAGATTATCCACTACTAGGATATATTCTTCTTCTTTATACTCGCGGAGAACGAGCCACAAGTATCAATCAAAACTAGAAGGATACTAATGCACTAATAAGGGTCGAGTCCCTTTACAACATATTACCTCTACGTTACCACTAGAAAACTACTAGCTAGCAGGGTGATCTCCTTTCTCTCGATAAGACAGACTTGAATCGAGGTTGTGTTGGTGTGATTTAGAATCACAAACAGTTTGAAGCTTTAGTCTAACGTTGAAATTGATTGCTTGAGAATATATTTATCGATGTAGCATATATCTTCTCCAGACTTTGAACTCCAAATATATATAGGCTTTGAATTTGAAATTCTAGCCGTTTGTTGATTGGCGTGTGATTGATTGTTGATTGCCAATCTGTGATATTCATCATATCAACTCTTTCCTTGTAGAAGCGTTGACTGAATCCTCTAAGTGTGGAAAGCAGGTCGATAGTGATTAATTTCCTTCTTCGTGTCAATCAAAGATTCTCCTTCTAAACCTTAGTGGATGGACTTCAATATTGATGTGGCAAGTGGATATGATGTGTAGGATGATGTCATCTGGTGGTTTGATGACTCTATTGATCTGGTGCTTCGCTGTGATCATCGATCTGGTCGGTGATCTGGTCGGTGACTGTCATAGCAGAGCGATTTCTTCTCTTTGAAAAATATCTTGGTCTTCAACCTAAACTATTATTAAAATGACTTCTATAGGAATAATTCCTTTACATGCTAAGTCATCTCCTAATCTGTTCTCTATCAGAATTCACTTTATGCTTAGTGATCTGTTAACATGTAGAACAGTTTAACACCAATCAAAGCTGTAAAAACTAAGTGTGTTTCGAGAGATCATCATCAAAACCAAAATACTTCGGGGTTCCCAACACAGTATAATACCACACCATCTAAGTTCATTATAAATTGAGAAGTCCATCTATTCGGATATCTGAGTTTGAGGTTAGCTGATGAAAGTACTCATTTGCCTCTGTCAGGTTTGTATCATTGAGTTCATTATGACGTCATCCAACGATTGTCGCACAATATCGAATCCTCATTAAATTCAATTTTTTCTTTGACCTTTATGACATTCCACATGTCCATGTCTTCTTTGTAAGACTCATGTATGTCTCCATATGACGTATTACATAAATCCCAAAATCTGTGTTGTTGCTTGTATCCACCCAATCTAGAACCTCAACCACAACGTCGAAGTTATTTGAATTCGTGCATATCGATTCATGACCCAACTCTTTAACATGGTAGAAAAATATTTTTATCTGAAACAAAAGTTTATATATCACATATTATGTTAATTATGCAATATAACTGTAATATAATGATCATTGATGTTCATGACTTACCAATTTCTCAGGTATGTCACCGTACTGTTTCAGTGAGCTTCTGAGGTATATCACCGTACTGTTTCAGTGAGCTTCTCAGGTATATCATGATGCAATACACAACATTATACAACACATATGTATTTACATTACAATGCAACAAGGTATAATAATTTTAAGTAGATATAATGCAATAACTATGATGCGACAGTGCACGTCTACAATTTCACCAATTCAGACACAGTGTATATGCATTATATTGTAAGTTTATATCATTATGCATTAAACACAATACTGAAATGCATTACTTGGATTATCACATTTATCAAAAGTTATCCTAATTCATTATAATGATGCTATACTCGTAATAAAATAATGCATTCGGAATTCATATCAATGCAACACAATATATAAGTTATACTAAAAATTACATAATTTCAAACTGTAATATTCATAACCCGCACAATGCAATATACCTTATCAGACAATGCACTTGTTATTTCATATCAATTCAATCATCCATGTCCATAATTTTCCTGACATGTTTACAGGCGGGAACAATTCATCAATTGAACAACCGATGATATGTAGAAAACAACATCCACACTAAAAATTCAAATCAACTCAAACCCTAATTCTCAAATTCTAAAACTAAAAGTTAATGTAACTAAATCTACAAAAAACCAGATTTACACTTCAGAACAACTCAAACCCTAATTCTCAAGTTCTAAAAATAGAAATAATGACATAATCAAAAAGCCCCAAGTTCAAAAAACACATGCTGTGAACTATGATAAAAAAGACCCAATCTTTCTGGTGGAACAAGAATAAAAAAGTAGTTTAACCCATTTACATTCATGTGATTTAATATAAATGCAATAACATACTAACCTTGGTTTTTTATTAGCCTTCTTCGCATAGATGCATTGGATTTCGGAGAAGATTGCACCGTCGAATATTTGGGTCTATCTGAAATTTGGAACACATCGTCGTCGTCTCCGGCAACCTTACGTCGCCCCGATCTTCGCACATGGGTTGGATTCTTCTTCATAACCTCTAATATTGCAGACCTTCAATTGTTTTGGAAGAAATAATTGTATATCGTGTGATTTCGTAATCTTATAATTGTATATCGTGTGACTATTACAGTTGAAGTACTGTATAATGTGGAAATTTCTATCAAGGTTATATGTAATTGCTAATATTTTTTTATTGTATATGTGACTTATTATGTTGAAATATCAAATTTACTATATGAATGCTTAATTGCTATCTAGCTATGAGAAGTCTTGTACAAGCGTACAGACTAAGGACTCTATAAAGGGTCCGGAATTTGAAAGAGTCATTAGGGTAAAATCCCACCGTGTAATACGTGATACAAGATACGTGATAGAAACCGTATGAGGGACTCATAATTACGCAGGATCCATATGTTTAATTAATTATATGAATAATTAATTCTTAACAGTTAAGACCACACAGGAGAATATAAATGTGAAATTAATGAATTTATACCTTCTCCTTTGCTACTCCTTCGCTTGTGGATAGACGATTTGGATCGTTAGCTATCGAACAACAATCCATGTCAATGGAATTCTTCTCTCGTTCTCTTTCGATCAAATATCAGAAACTTCTAACCTATTCCCGATCTACTTACTAGAATATCGTGTGGGTGAATTTATCAAGTAATTTAAAAGAAAAAAAGACAAAAATTGAAGCTTTGAATACTTCAAAATTTTTGAAAATATAGAAAATAAATTCTCTATGTATTGGCCGATTTCTATAACAATTAAGAGAGAGGAATCGACCAACTATGTATCCCCTTGTATAGATATTTTGGGCTAGGTTGGGGTTTCTAAGGTGAATGAATAAAATCCCAAATAATAGAACTAATATCCCACTATAATATCTTGCAATTTCCATCTATTATTCAAATTCAAATTTGAATAATTCAAAATTAATTTGGACTTGGTCAATTCCATAATTTAATTAAATTAATTTTCAAATCACTTTTGGGTCCAATTAAATTTAATTAATTGTTTGGTCCAATTTAGACTTAAATCAATTAATTTAAATTAATTATAACATCTAATTAATTACTCTATGGAAATGCAATAAAGTGTAATTCCATTATAAATATTTATCAACTCCAGTAAAGGATAAATATTGAACTCATCTCGATCTATTCGAATTACAAATGTAACCCTCTTGTCATTAATTATTTGTGTTTGCTGACAACTCACAATTAATTAATATATTTATTCGTGAGTGATCTGGTTCAAACATTTCTGAACGCTTCATGCATATTTAATCAACTCGTGTTAATCGAGACACGATTCTGCACGACTGACAATCGAGCACTTCTAGCTAAACCAATCACTACTGCCCAAGACAATATTGTTTAAGGTTACGAAAAATCCACAAGCGTAGATGAATCAAAGCAGCGTATAATCAACCGCTTATACTAATGTCATCGTCACAGATTAAGAAATGAACTAATTTCTGAGACCTCATTCTAAGTATTAGCACGTAGAACTTATCTCACTGTGAAACCTGTCAATATGTATACACAAAGCATGTGTATCAGCTTATACGTACCGATATCATTATGTGGGCTAAGGTCAGCTCTCACATCAAATGATATCGCAAACCTTACCGACTAGACTGTTCAAGTCTGTCTGGGCTGTGACTTTATATTACAAAGGAGCCAACTGTGTTACCTTCTATGATCATCGATCCACCACACAGTCTACAATTGTAATAAATGGACTTGTTTGCAATTCAATATATAAGAATAATAAATAACAAACCAATAATAGAAACATTTATTCTCATTAAAGTGAAACTCAAAACAAGTCTGATATATCGTCTAAGCATAAAACATGATTTGAGGTATACAAACCCTAACAATCTCCCACTTGTACTCAAACATGCTTTACAGTATACACATCTGTGTCACATGACATATAACTCTCCCACTTATACCTAAAGAAGGTCTATAAAACGTCGTACTTATAATCCCTCTACATGTCTCTCAAATGTCTTCCCGTTCAGGCTTTTCATGAAGAGATCTGCCAGGTTGTCCTCCGACGCTATCTTCATTACCAATATGTCGCCTCTCCTTACAATATCATGGATGATGTGTGTTGGTCCCGAAAGAGCAAGTGGGGGGGGGGGGGCCCGCCAAAACACCAAATAAAAACTTTTCAGTTTACTTGACTGTTTAATTAGAGAGATTAAGCTTTCTTGAAAATAGATTGCTTAGTTGTGACAAAATAGATCGATGACCAGATCGATCTGGTTCTGTCCAGACAGAAACTCTCAAGTGAATAACACTTAAGCAGAAATCAAGAGTAATCTTGTTTTCTAGCAAAGTGTTGGTGCGGAATATGGTGGACTTAGTCAGTGCTCTTGATTAGAAAGCCTTTTGAAATCTAGGTATGATGAAATAAAAATTTTAGGAAAAACCTAGACCCTGTTAGGACCTACCATGTTAATTTGGCAGACCGACAAAGCTTTTTAAAAGGTTTATTTAAAAAATGAGTTTTTCATACATAAGTGGAAAGTATATACATATTATACTCCTTGCGTAGAGTTTTTCAAAAAAAAAATATTGGCACTGAGTTTGCCCAAAAAGGAGTTCATATGCAGTCGCTACGTATATTTAAAGTTAAGATATGTTATTCGAAAAACGAGTTTTTTCATGCATGATTGAAAGAATATCAATATTATAGTCATTGTGTAGAGTTTTTAAAATAAAAAATATTGACGTGAAGTTTACTCGAAAAGGAGATCGTATGTAGAAGTTACGAATTTTCGAGCTTTAAGCATTTAATAATAATATAATAATATTATATTAATAAAATAAATATAAAAAAAAGGAAATTGTTTCTATAAATAGCAGAGGGAAGTCGACTATTTCTTCCCCCAATTCAACCATTCACGTAGCCCCCCCCCCATTCTCCCCCTTTTTCTTTTAGTTTGCTTCGTCGAATCCATTGACGAGCATTGAGCTTTCGGAGCTTCCTTCCGAGATCGTGTCTACTCGAGCAGGTATATTGGGGCAAGGCTATGGAAGCTCGGGACCTCAACAAAGGTGGTTCAGCCGTCGTTGGGTGACCGTAGCGACCTCGCCGTCGCCGTAATTTTATCGTAACTTCACCTCTCGTTTTCTTCTTCGTTTCACGTCCTTTTTCGAAACGGTTTTCTCTTATGCATAGCTCTATTACATAGAACTCGAGTATCGAAGGAATTTTAGGACGATGATAGCCGGAAGTGGCCCGAAGGGACCACGACCGACCACCACCGCCTCCAATGTCGGGGTCACCGATGGAGTCCGAAAACTTCAATTCGGACGGCTAGGGTCCCTTAAGATTTTGTATTCAGGGCCATGCATTCTACATATCGGCATGATCATAATGTGTTTTCGTCTACGTAAAAGTTTTGCATGCATTATATATATATATAAATATATATATATATATATATATATAATACTATTTTGCCATCCCTTAAGGTTTTGTTCTGGCAATCCTTCGACTAGCTTTTCTCTTACAATCTTATTGATTGACTTGAAATTGAGATGGCTTAGTCGTGTGTGCCATAACCAACTTGTTTTTGATACTGTTTTGGTGACTAGACATGTTTCGATTTGGTTATCCCATTGTACAATATACAATTTGTCCTGCAATTTTCTGGTAAGAAGAGTTTCATCTCCTTCCTTATTTCTCACAAAACAGTTGTTAGCATAAAAAACAATCTGATTTCCATTAGCACAAAATTGACTAACTCAAAATAGATTATGACTAAGACCTTCAATGTATGATACATTTGTGATGGTGGTCTTGCCAATTTTGATGTTACCATAACCTCTGGTGTAGCCTTTTGAGTTACAACCAAAGGTTACCTGTGGTCCTTCTCTTTCTACATAGTTTGATAGAGCGTTCTTGTCACATGTCATATGCTTTGAACATCCACTATCAATAATCCAGATTGTTCCATTTTCTACTCTACTTCTTCTTGCAGTTCTTCGATCCTGCAATTAAGAAGTTTTAGCTACCTTTTCAACAAGTGGGTGCTTGGTTAGTAGCAAATGTTCCCTTGGGAACCCAGATTAACTTGATTTTAGGAACACATATGTAGCATGTAATCCTTCTTCCAACATCATCTGTTCTTGATATAGCTTTGTAGACAGATGGATGATTTCTCTCAATATTATCCCAATCGATCCTCTTCTTATTGGTTGATGCTGTTTTGGTAGGTGTCTTCTGCTTCTGATTTTTATTTGTCTTCACATAGTGAGCAGATTGACCCTTCTTTTGATAGTATTTCATATCTCATGTTTCCTTCATCATCAACTTCTGGGGTTGACTTTTCTTGTTCTTGAGATCCTTGACTTGATTTGGTATAATCTTTCTTTCAGCAACAAACTGAGTCTCACTAGAATTTCCATTGTATCCTAGGCCAGCTCTTCCCTTTTGTTGCATATCGAT
>JAPKLX010000051.1:756414-788263 GCA_026898415.1 Leonotis leonurus | reverse complement strand
CATCTGCTTTGCACTTCGCTTTGAAGACGGTCTCTTTCTCCCTCTTTGAACTGCTTTCATTCTTCTTGTTTGAAGAATAATCTGATCCATGAATTCTCTTGATATCACATTCATGTACAGCCAGATGATCAAATAATGCTTCAACAGATAGATCGTTGAAATCAGCACGTAGTGGCTGCATAGCAGAGTAGATCTCCCAGCTTGGTGGTAACGCTCTGAGGATTTTAATGTTCTTCTCTCTCTGTGTATACTTGTTTTTGTTGAATGCAGAAACTTCAAGTAACACTTCAATAAACCTATTTTTCATCTGCTCGATGCTTTCTCCAGGCTTCATCTTGAATTCATCGAACTTGTTGCACGCTAGAGACAGCTTGTTCTCGATCATTGCTTCAGAACCTAGGCTTAGTTCTCTCAAAGCTTCCCACATTTCCTTGGTTGTGTCAAGATCTTGGACCGTGCTGGAGATGATTCCTTTGGCAAAATCATCAAGATTTGTTTCACGCCGTTCTTCAGAAGTATACATTTTGGGATCCGTAAGCACATATTCTTTAATTGGGCCAGTTTCTGTAATTTGAGTCTTCTCTTCTTGAATCACCAATGGTCCTTCCTCTATCACTTTCCATATCAGACAGTGATGAGCTTTGAAACACATCTTGATTCTGAAACTCCATTCTTTGTACCCTTGGATGGAGAATTCTTCACATGCCCTAACAACAGATGATTCCATAATGACAGATAGGATGCTAGTGAATGAAAAACGTTTTCTTAGATCTATTCAAGTTGATCACGCAGGTTTCACCCTTGTGAAACAGAAACAATGGACCTATGAACCACTGCTCTGATACCACTTGTTGGTCTCGAAAGAGCAAAGTTTAGTGTATGGGGGGGGGGGGGAGGGGGGAATACACCAAATACAAAATTTTCAGTTTACTTAACTGTTTAATTAGAGAGATTAAGCTTTCTTGAAAACAGATTGCTTAGTTGTGACAAAACAGATCGATCTGGTTTTGTCCAGATAGAAACTCTCAAGTGAATAACACTTAAGCAGAAATCAAGAGTAATCTTGTTTTCTAGCAAAGTGTTGTGTGCGGAATATGGTGGACTTAAATAGTGCTCTTGATTAGAAAGCCTTTTAAAATCTTATTCAGATATTTAGCAGATCGATGAAAGATGCAATTTGAATGAGTGTGCAGATTAGTGAATAAAACAACTAAAATTTAAAATGCAGAAAGTAAATAACACAGCTGTTTACGTGTTTCGAGAAAAACCCGAGGTCCACGGTCCAATCCAAATTGGATTAGTTATCCACTACTAGGATACTCTTTGTTAGGTATTTAAGATATATTGTTATCTGTAATGTTGACCTAACATGTTTGTTTTTGTGTTCTTCACAGGAATATTGACTTGGTTTCTGACACAACATAACAAATGGTGTTGACTCAGCGTCCAACTTGACAGCCACGTTTAAGAGTGACTTGGCAGATGCACGAAGACTTGAAGGAAGCACGGAGACTAGAGGGAAGACCAAGTCTTACTAGGCGGTTGAGAGTTTCATGCTAAGTGGAATTTTGTTCCACAAATCTCGGAGTCAACAACAGATTAAAGTAGTTCCACAATTTCAGGCAGATTTGCGGAGCACAACAACTGAACTGCGAGAATTGTGGAGACATGGGCCGAACAGTTGCTACACTTATGGATCCAAGCCCATGTAGTCTATCTATAAATAATAGAATCATTCATTCAGTAGATACAGGCTAGATAGACGTATTTGCAGATTAATTTTGTAGTTTTAATTCTGTATGCTTCTTAGCTCGTAAGAACATACATTTAATATTTTAGTGATAGTGTTGTAGTTATTGTTGTGGTCAACATTGTAATAGCTCAACACTTGTTTTGATTATTCTTTTTGGCCATAAGGCTTCCGTGTAGGTTATTAATTGATAACCTACGCAAAAATTATCTCGTGTTATCTACTTTAGCTTCCGCAAATATTCACTTAGAGTAGGTTGATACACTTTCAAGTGGTATCAGAGCAATCACTCGACACACTGAGTGTGGTCCTGACAGTATCACGGCTCTATCACATCAATGGATCTAAATAATGTGGGAGTATTTCGGCCTCCTGTCTTGGATGGCTTGAATTACTCGTACTAGAAGACACGTACCCGCTCATACATCAAGTCGTTAGACAGAAGAGCGTGGATCTCTATGGAAAATGGGTGGTCACCACCAAAACAAACTAACAAAGAAGGTGATGTGGTCCCAATACCACAAAGCGCATGGTCACGTGATCAAGTTGAGGCTGCTACGCTCGATGATCGCGCACTCAATGCAATTCTCTCGGTTGTTGACATTAACATGTTCAAGCTGGTCAAAAATTGTACTTGTGCTAAGGATGCTTGGGATATCTTGCAAAGGCACTGTGAAGGTGACACTAGCGTTAAGCAGTCACTCGCCTCTCAATTTGAGAACTTGAAGATGGAGGAAGATGAAGACATTTCCAGCTACACAAAGAAGATTCTTGACATTTCAAATGAGTGTCAAGATCGGGAGATGCGTTGAGTAACAAAATTCTTGTCTCCAAAGCACTTCGCACTTTACCACCTAGGTTCGATATGAAGGTAACAGCTATTTAAACATCACAAGCTGTGAATACAATTGAGTTCAAGGACCTCATGAACTCCTTCAAGACCTATAAGATGAATCTAGAGGCAAGATGGACATTCACGAAGAAGAAAACGGTGGCTCTCACAGCAGACACAATCTCGTCACCCTCTTGCAGTAAGTTGACTTACATAATGGAGTCCAGTGAATCTGAAGCAGTGGAAGAAATTCATGAAGGAGACGATGTTGCCATGATCACCAGGAAGTTTAATCGTATGGTGAGAGGATTCAATCTAGACAAGAACAAAGAAAGACCCAAGGAGCGAGATGTACCACGTCTGGAGTACTATCAACCCCCAAAGAACGATAACAATCAGAGAAGACCTCCTGTTAGGAAAACTCCTCACAACGAAGTGTTCAAATTCAGTTCCTCTAAACTCGACAGCGTACAATGCCATGAATGTAGAGGTTTCAGACACTTTGTAAATCAGTGCGTCAACACAATTCGAAAAAGGGGTAAGTCCTATTGGGTGTCCTAGAATGATGATGAGTACGAGTTCTTTGATGACGTTGATGAGAGATTGTTCAAGAATATAACACTGCATGTGACAATGACACCTCAGGACAATTCAGGGCAAAACGCTGATGCTGAAACTTTCTCTGAAAGGTATGATCCTAACTATTACTCTACACTGTTTTGTTTAAATACCTCTGTTGATGATGCAGGAAGTGTTGAGGATGACATAGACCCTACATATAGTGAAGAATGTGATGACAATGCTTTCACTATAATATAAGGATTAAAGAGGTTGTATGATGAGCTGTTAGGAAAATGGAAACAATAAGCACGAGATTTGGTGACCTCAACAGCTGAGATAACACGACTCAAGGAAGTCCAAGTAAAACAGGAGGTATTGATCACACAACGTGACATAGAGCTCACCAAAGTGAAATCCCAACTTGAAGAGGCACAGCTGACCATTCGCAAGTGGAATACTGGGACTTATTCGCTTCAAGAGATCATGGACAACGCAAATCCAAGCAAAAGGGGCCTTGGATATGCTGCACCAACTGTGTTCTGTTGTGGGTCCACATCGACAGCAGAAACATCCAATACCATAG
Organism: Leonotis leonurus; assembly: GCA_026898415.1. NCBI lineage: Eukaryota > Viridiplantae > Streptophyta > Magnoliopsida > Lamiales > Lamiaceae > Leonotis > Leonotis leonurus. Next base: position 784,537 of record JAPKLX010000051.1, on the reverse strand, counting down.
CAGATGTTGTGCTCACAGACCCACCAACACAGACAAAGCAAAACACCTCTCAAGCAGGATAAGGTAAGAAAGGTAACAGAAAAGGTAAGAGGCGTAGAAGGAAATATATATGTCATTACTGTCTCAAACCAGGCCACATAAAACCTTTTTGTTATCAAAAGAAAAGGGATGACAAGTCATACTCTGCGCTTCCACAGAAACCCAAAATGATATGGGTAAAGAAAGCTGATCTAACATGTAATGTGGTGTACACAGCATTGAAAACTAACATTTCAGGTTCTTGGTACTTTGACAGCAGATGTTCACGTCACATGACAGGTAACAAAACATTCCTTTCCAACTATGAGACTTAATGGAGGAAATGTTTCCTTCGGTGGAGGTTCAAAAGGTAAAATCATAGGGAGAGGAACACTTAATGTTCCTGGTTTGCCTGCTTTAACAAATGTCTATCATGTGCAAGGACTTATGACAAACTTGATCAGCATAAGTCAATTGTGCGATGGTAACATGCTTGTAAAATTCACTAAAGATGCATGTGAAGTTTACAATAACAGAAACTTGTGTATCATGACAGGTCAGAGGTCATCAGACAATTGTTACATGACTGATAACCTAAAATGCAACAAGGCTCAAGTTGATGATGCTATACTCTGGCATAAACGACTAGGTCATACTAACTTTTGAAATCTTGGCAGGTTAATCAAGATGGATGCAGTTAGAGGTCTACCCAAACTTGGGAAGGCAGACCAGATTGTCTGCGGAGACTGTCAAAGAGGAAAACAATTGCATGCATCACACCCTGCTCTACAGCACCATGAGCAACATTTTGGAACCAACCGATGCTTTGAACTTCTGCATATGGATCTTGTAGGACCCATGGAAGTTGAAAGCATTGGTGTTAAAAGGTATGTATTAGTTATGGTAGATGATTTTTCCAGATTCACATGGACCTATTTTTTACGTGAAAAATCTGAAACATTTGAGATGTTTAGAAATATGTTTGCTCGCGTTGCTAACGTATTTGATGCTAGAATATCTCGTATAAGATCTGATCATGGCCGTGAGTTTGAAAATTCACAATATGGAGTATGTCAGGAGTTTGCAGCACCAAAAACTCCACAGCAGGATGGAGTGGTCGAACGCAAGAATAGGACCTTGATTGAGATGACTAGGGTGATGCTGACCTCAAAAAAAATGGCAAAACGTTTTTGGGCTAAGTCAGTAAACACCGCATGTTACATCAACAATCGAGTCAATATTCGACCAGGCACATTCAAAACACCGTATGAGCTACTTAAGGGAAGAAAACCTAACCTAAAATATTTTCGTGTTTTCGGGTGTGTATGTTTTATCTTAAATGATCGTGAGTATCTAACAAAGTTTGATGATAAGAGCGACAAAGGTGTATTTGTTGGGTACTCAACAAACAGCGTAGCTTATAGGGTATTTAACCTTTGCATTAAGACAATACAAGAATCTGTTAATATTGTCTTTGATGACGCAGGTGATGTGAACAAAGAGGTGAAAGTAGAAGACGACATATATAAAGGGGGAGTTGTTCTACGTCCTGTTGAAGCCCAAACTGCTCCACCTAACACAGCATCCAGCAGTGATGAGGAAAACAATGTTACACAACAGGAACTAGAAAACGAACAAGATGAGGTTCAAGAGGTTACTCACCGCAGAGAACCTCAGGGAAGAGTTAGAGAAAACCATCCACTATCTCAAGTTATAGGAAATGTTGAGGATGGTGTTCAGACCAGACGTAAACAGCTGATTAACTATAGAGACACGGCAGGCTTGTATTCTGTGTGCTCCACAAATTCTAGCGTAACATGCTTCGTCTCCAAGTTTGAACCAAAAAATGTCAAGGAAGCATTGACTGATGAGTTCTGGATAAATGCTATGCATGAAGAACTAAATCAGTTTGTTCGCAGTGATGTTTGGTACCTTGTTCCCAGACCAGCCAACAGAAATGTTATTGGCACAAAGTGGATCTTTAAGAACAAATCTGATGAGAAGGGAACAATAGTGCGAAACAAAGCACGATTGGCGGCTCAAGGGTATACTCAAGTCGAAGAGGTTGACTTTGATGACACATTTGCCCCAGTAGCAAGACTTGAGTCCATTCGGTTGTTGTTTGCTGTTGCATGTCATCTCAACATCAATCTATACCAGATGGATGTGAAGGCAGCATTCCTCAACGGTGAACTCAAAGAGGAAGTCTATGTTGAACAACCCAAAGGATTTGAGGACCCTCACAAGCCTGACTATGTGTTTCGACTGAAGAAAGCACTATACGGTCTCAAACAAGCACCACGTGCTTGGTACGAACACCTCACAAACTTCCTTCTCAAATACGGTTTTGTGAGAGGTGCGGCTGACCGAACACTGTTTATCAAAAGGGAAGATCAACACATCCTTATTACTCAAATCTATGTTGATGACATGATTGTTGGTTCCACTTCACGTAACATGCTTAATGATTTTTCAGGTGCAATGTTTACAAAATTTGAGATGAGCATGGTGGGAGAACTCACGTACTTCCTCGGACTTCAAGTAAAACAAGGACAAGATGGCATCTTCATCTCTCAAAGCAAGTATGCCAAAGAGATGATAAAGCGTTTTAACCTTGAAGAAGCCAAGCACATGAAGACTCCCATGGGCTCTACAGAAAAGTTGACTAAAGATGATGCTGGAGAGGATGTTGACCCAACACTCTACAGATCAATGATAGGGAGTCTACTGTACCTAACATCTACTCGTCCAGATCTGATGTTTAGTGTATGTGTATGTGCCAGGTATCAAGCTAAATCCAAGGTATCCCATATGAAAGTTGTTGGTCCCGAAAGAGCTAGATTGGTGTATGGGGGGGGGGGGGGAATACACCAATTCAAAACTTTTAAGGTTTTCTTGTTCAATACTTAAGTATAAGGCTTTAGCACTCTTAATAACTTAAGATAGCTTGAAGTAGTAAGATAAATCTTCTTATTAGGAAGATTAAGTCTTACTCAAATAATACCTTATGCGTGAATAACAATAATCAAGAGTGATAAACACAGATTTAAACTTGATTAAAGTTGTGTGCGGAATATGGTGGTTAATGCTCTTTTTAAGATGAAAAACGTTTTCTTTAGTCAAACCTTTTATCACAACCAAGTTAATGCAAGAGTATGAAGAGAATGATAATCAAGAGAGACAGAAAGTAAGAACACAAGGATTTAACGTGGTTCGGGATAAACTTTCCCTACGTCCACGGCTCGATCAAAACTAGATCGAAATCAAATGTCTCCTTTCTTTTTACTCGTCGAGTACGAGCCTCAAGTTTTATCAAAACAAGATAACAACTTGAGTTTACACTCCTTAGATTGAAGAACTACAATCTAACACTTTACAACTTTTGGATCAACCCTAGATCCTAACTTGGGTGTTGTTGATGACAAATTTCCAGAAAGTAAATCTTCAAAATAATAAACACAACAGAGAATTCTTGAAGGTTGGATGTGTTTAGAGCGTTGAGAGCTTTAAGATTTTTGAGCAGAGTAATTGCAGAATAATAGCTTGAATTCTCGTCATTCTTTCTGGAGGTGAAGATGGTATTTATAGTCTCAATGAAGAAACTATCCGTTGGAGACGAAGGTACTCTTTTTCAACGCATTAATGGCTGCATTAAATGCATGGCAGTGTTGTTGAAGCACGCGCTGTCAAATGAGAGTTGTTCCACCTTTCACGAGATTTCCCTGTGTATTGCCATACTGGGAATGATTCACCGTACAGAGATATTTGAAATTCTTGTACATTATTCCTTAAAGCATGTTGTTGATGTGACAATACACAGAGTGGTTGACTTATGACAAATTTAGGTATGTCGGCAGTCCACCATAGTTACTGTGAGGAGCAGCTTGAATTTGATGTCAAACCAGCTCGCTGTCCTTCGTGATGTAACTTCATCTCTTTGATTCTTCATTTGAATGTGACGACCAGATCGTTTTTGGTATAAAACGATCTGCTATATATATGGTAGAGATGATAAGATCATTTTTGGATACAAACGATCTGCCGCTTGAGATGACTGCAGATTGATGTAATCATTTGGAACGAGCTGCTTCCGCCAATAGTAATGACTTGAAATAATGTTGTTGGCGAGCGAGCAGCGAACTGATTTTGAGAACGAGTTGTCCATCCATTTGTAATTGATGAAAATGATCTGATGTTGGTTCCAAGCAGCGGGCTGACTTTGAAGAACTAGCTGCTAAACTACTTGTAAATAAGTTACAAGTAAATTCAATCTTCTAAGCTAATTCTAGTCTATAGAACCAGATCGAAATAAGTATGTTTGAAACCTCAAACCACTTTTACATTTGTGATCTGTGATAGATGAACCAAAGGTTGAAAACAAGAAACAAGTAACAATGTCAGCTAGCTGCTTATGTAGGAAGCAGATCGTTATTTATGTATAAAAACGATCTGCTCACCATATAGGGAGCTAGCTGACTTACAAAGCAAGAAACTTGTTATCATAGTAATCATTGTGTCCAGGATACCTTTTACTAGAATAATACAGATCGTTATTTATATACTAAAAACGATCTGCTTCTATTACACTTAAGATATTCCTTAATAGATGACAATGACTACTTGGTTTCCAAAACATCAAAGTGTAGTTTCGAGGAACATCATCAAAACAAATACAAATTCATGGGGTTCTCAACAAAAGCTGTGAAAAGAATCATTAGATATGTTGCAGGGACATTAGATTTAGGAATCTTTTTTTCTAAACACATGAATATGAGCTTGATAGGGTTTAGTGATTCTGATTGGGCTGGAGATGTGGATGATCATAGGAAGAGTACGAGTGGAGGATGTTTCTATCTAGGTAACAACATTGTGTCATGGCATAGTCGTAAGCAAAATTGTGTCTCTTTATCCACTGCTGAATCCGAGTATGTTGCAGCAGGCAGCTGTTGCACACAACTGTTATGGCTTAAACAAATGCTTAGTGATTATAGCCTAGAAAACAATGACCTAGTTGTGTACTGTGACAATATGAGTACTATAAACATTTCCAAAAATCCTGTTCAACACTCAAGGACAAAGCACATTGACATAAGATACCATTTCATTAGAGATTTAGTGGAACAAGAGGTAATCAAGCTTGAGTATGTGAAAACGGAAAACCAAGTTGCTGATATTTTTACAAAACCCTTGGATCATGAGAGATTCGTATACTTACGAAAGTCTCTTGGTCTTTTTTTTGTCATTAATAGAGTGTGTTGTGCTACACCCATATTCATATCATTGTTATCTATATCAAAGGGTGTAGCTTGTGTGTCTAACTTGCTAGTATAAACATCTTAGTCAAACATGATCTGTCTACGGACACCTGGTATTCTTTTATATATATATATTTTATGTACCAGTGTGGTAAACAATCCAAGTAGTTTGGGGGGCACGGCATTCGCTGCGACGATGCTACCTTACAAAAGGATTGCAACTGCGACCGTTTTCGAGGGTGAAAGGCTAGGGGCACGGCGTTCGCTGCGACGATGCACTCTACGCTCACTAACCCTTGGATTCTTGTAGTTCTGCACCTATTTTATTGATATGAACTAGGTGAAAGTTGCAGAGATGTTGACATAACAAAGCAAGTTAGACTGCTTTATCAAAATGTTGTTCTCTAAAAATGTTTCTCTCAACATCGGCCATTTGTGTTTTCTGTAACACGTACTCTAGCATTGACCTCCACATCGCTTATTTCTCTATTTTGATAGTGGGTTATAACTGTCGAGTAGCGTGTTCTAAAGGTTTGTCAGGCTGGAGATGAAACGGCATAACTTCCTTTTGAATTGAACCGTCGCCAGTCTGTGTTCCATCATTACATTCTCTGTCACACGAAACCCTAGAAACCACCCTCTCTCTCTCTCTCTCTCCCAAATCAGCACATATCCCTAGACTGATATGGTTTCTCAATCTAGAGTTATAACAAAAACACTAGTCGTCGTCTCCCTCATCCAAAAACCCTTCATTTTCTCTCTCAGTTTTTTTATCTCAAAATTCTCCTGCGATGTCTACTCCTCCAACACCCGACGTTACTGCACTTCTCCAAGCACTTCTTGCCGCCAACCCTAATCTTCTCCAGGTCCTCCAACCTGCTCCGGCACTCCCCGCCGCTGAGACTCCACCGACTGTAGTGGCGACTCCACCCGTTGCCATGGTAGAAACCACTGCTACTCCCATCCTTCCATTCACGGCCGAACCAACTGTGGTTCCGGCTGTTGAAGAATCTGGCCCTCCGATTACCACTGTTGCTGTAGTGGAACCCGTTCCAGTATCTCCACAATCCCGGTCGTCATCTCCGCCAGTAGTTCAACCGCGGAAGTCAATAACCCGGGGTTCAAGACTGTCCACACACACCAGTCTTTCCAAGAAATCAAAGATTTCGACTCCCGCTGTCGTCGTCCCAGACGATAGTGAAGATGAAGTATCTTCTACTCCAAAGAGGCCTCGACTCACCACTCCTGTCGACGTCAAACTCGAGCCCACCTCCTCCGCTGCCACAATAGCGAAAGGAAAAGAGGTGTTGCAGGCCTAGGTTCCCGGTTTTGAGCCCTCTGATGACCCGGACAGTCCCCTAGACCCCGCTCTCGCTCTCAATTTACAGTTCTACAATCAAATAGCGGCGGTCAAATGGAAGCGCCTCATAAATGCTCCCTGCATCAGTGAGCGCACCGCGGAGGAGACGTCGTTCGAGGAGAACAACCTGCTCTCTTTCTTTCGCTCCCGCGGACTGTTGGGTACCATCTTTGAACTCCCTCCATTTGTTAAATCCATTGTTCGTCACTTTTACTGCAACATGCATCCGGAGTTTGGCAATCGCCCCTCCAACAAATTTTCCAAAGTATGCTTTTACAATTCTGTGTTTAATTTCTCGGCGGAAGCCATCAATTCTGCCCTTGGTTTACCCAATGTGGAAGGTGACATCGTCCCTAGTCTTGACGATGTTGCCAAACTCATCACAGGCGGCAAGCGTTCAAAATGGGTGCAACCAATGAAATCCTCCTGTTTGACCCATCTTTACTCTGTCCTCCACAAGGTTCTGACCTATAACTGGATCATTTCATCAAATGTTACTGTGGTCACACAGCAACATGGGGTGTTGTTGTATCTTGTTGGGCTCAACAAGCCCTTTAACCTTGGGTGGATTATTTTTGATCAGCTGGCCACTCTGTCTGCTAAAGCACAAATCACCTCTCTCTTGTTCCCGTCTCTAATATGCAGGGTTATGGAACACCGGGGGTTTCCGGCGATTGCCAGAACCCATGAGGCGGTTCCCATCCCAAAGTATGCAATTCATATCTCCCTATTCAGTAAGAGCAAAGTTGCTGATCTACCCTAGCGCAACCCTGCTACACCCGCGCCGGGTACCTCTGGTATTCAGTTTCCACCACAGACTGTTCTACAGTTAATTGGTGCTCTGAATACCTTGGCTGTGCTCGTACCTTCCTTCCAGGCCTGCCTGTCTTCACAACAAGGTGGAGAACCTACAGTACAAGCTACAGCAGCAGGGGGCGAAGCAGGAGGTGAAGCAAATGAGGAGGGAGCAAACATTGAGGAGGAAGAAGACGATGGAAATGAGCGTTTGTGAGGATGATGACCGTCTGTGGTCAAAAACATTTATTTTTGTGATGTGGGGTGCACCAAAAATAACAATTTATGTTTTTATGCTTTTTTACTTTTTATGTGGTGGATGTTGGATAATATTTTTTGATGCAGCATTTTTTTTAATGGGATGGATGATCTTGTGCTGCTAAACATATCGATGAATGCCTGTGTTGTTATTCTGCCGATATTGTTGCTATTGTTGACATATTTTGCAGGCAAAAATTCAGGGGGAGCTCCAGTGAAGAAAATAGTGTTGTGAAGAAGGCACAAAAACAAGGGGAATTTGTTAGGTATTTAAGATATATTGTTATCTGTAATGTTGACCTAACATGTTTGTGTTTGTGTTCTTCACAGGAACGTTGACTTGGTTTCTGACGCAACATAACAACTGGTGTTGACTCAGCGTCCAACTTGACAGCCACGTTTAAGGGTGACTTGGCAGATGCACGAAGACTTGAAGGAAGCACGGAGACTAGAGGGAAGACCAAGTCTCACTAGGCGGTTGAGAGTTTCATGCTAAGTGGAATTATGTTCCACAAATCTCGGAGTCAACAACAGATTAAAGTAGTTCCACAATTCCAGGCAGATTTACGGAGCACAACAACTGAATTGCGAGAATTGTGGAGAAATGGGCCGAACAGTTGCTACACTTATGGATCCAAGCCCATGTAGTCTATCTATAAATAATAGAATCATTCATTCAGTAGATACACGCTAGATAGACGTATTTGCAAATTAATTTTGTAGTTTTAATTCTGTATGCTTCTTAGCTCGTAAGAACATACATTTAGTATTTTAGTGATAGTGTTGTAGTTATTGTTGTGTTCAATATTGTAGTAGCTCAACACTTATTTTGATTATTCTTTTTGGCCGTAAGGCTTCCGTGTAGGTTATTAATTGATAACCTACGCAAAAATTATCCCGTGTCTTCTACTTTAGCTTCCGCAAATATTCACTTAGAGTAGGTTGATACACTTTCACTCTTCTTATTTATACTCGCTGAGAACGAGCCACAAGTTTCAAACACAATATGTTGTGAAACTTATGCACAAATAAGGGTCGTGTCCCTTTACAACTTACAGAAAACTACTGTAACTAGATTTCTTCACGTTAATCCACTAGAAAACTACTAGCTAGCGAAGATCTCTTTCCTTCTTCTCAATAAGACAGACTTGAATCGAGGTGTGATTTCGATCACGAACGGCTCAGAACATGATCTGGTAAGTAGAAATCTTCTCAAGTGAATGATTCGATGGATGAGATAATTTCTGGACAGAGTAACAGCTTGTTGATCGTAGATAATTGTCTTGTATCTTCTTCCAGTCTTTGTTCCAAGCTTTTATAGGTGTAGAATTTGAAATTCTAACTGTTGGGCTTGATTGGTTTGGATTAAATGTGATTTGCCAATCAAGGATATTGAATCCCTAAATTATCTCCTCTTGCCTTTGGAAAGTTTGACTGAATCTTTAATAAATATGGAAAGCAGATCGTTGACAGGTACTACTTTCCTTCTCCACATATGGATTGATTCTCCTTCCATTTTTGACAATACGCGTGAATGTGGCAATGAGTTTGTGATTCTTCATCAGTTAATATGACATAACACGTGATTTCCTTTTGACGGATGAATGATATGACATCATCTGGTTCAGCTTTAAACATTGATCTAGTCACACCAGATTTTTATTGATCTCATCTCGTCTTTACAAAATATGCTGCAAAGTATGGTAGAATCTTTTGTGAGTGTCTTGGCAGACCTGACTGATTTGACCATCTGTTACATCATCTGCTTGCTTCAATCTGCTGGTGATCATCTAGTCCACGGACAAAAATAGAGAAAACATAATGACTTCTAGAGGATGAGATCCTTTACATACCAAGTCATTTTCTAATCTGGACTAAGATTATGTTCTTTATCAGATTCACTTTATATTGTAGTGATCTGCTACATGTAGAACAGATTGAGGCCTAGCAAAACAGAATGAAATCTAAGTGTGTTTCGAGAGAACATCATCAAAACTTAAAATATTGTGGGGTTCCCAACAATGTGATATTTTCTCTCAATGTGTTTACTCTCCTTGTGGGCCTGTGGTTCCCTCAAGTTTTCCACTGCACCAAAGTTGTCACAATAAATTGTGATACTCGCCGGTATACTTGAAATCACATCCAGGTCCATCAAGAAGCTCCTAAGCCAAACTGATTCCTTTGCGGCCTCAGATGCGACCACATACTAAGTTTTCATGGTGGAGTCCGTGATGCATTTTTTGCTTCACACTCCTCCATGTCACGGCTCCACCTTCCAAAGTAAACACATACCCGGAGGTAGACTTCCTTGAGTCCCGATTTGTCTGAAAGTCAGAATTTGTATAACCTAAAGGGCATAATGAATCAGCCTGGTAAACCAAACAGTACTCCTTAGTCCGCTTAAGGTACTTGAGCATATTTTTTACCGCTGTCCAATGTCCCTTTCCAGGGTTAGACTAATATCTTGCTACGATGCCTACGGCTAAGCAGATATCCGACCTAGTACACAGCATAGCATACATGAGACTACATACTTCTGAAGCATAAAACATCTGTCTCATTTCCTCTCTCTCCTCAGGGGACTAAGGACACATGTCCTGAGAAAGAACGATTCAATGTCTGAAGGGTAAGAAACCCTTCTTCGAATCTTGCATGCTAAAACGTCCAAGTATAGTCACGATATAGGACTCGTGGGATAAACACAACATTCTCTTAGATCGGTCACGGATGACCTTGATCTCTAGAATGTGTCTCGCGTTTACCATATCTTTCATATTGAATTGGCTGGATAGGTATGCTCTAACGTCCAACAACACCTTCTTGACACTTTCGATCAAAAGAATGTCATCTACGTATAGGACTAAGAAAGCAACTACCTTACCCTCACACTTATTGTACACACAGCTTTCATCAGGGCACTGATCAAATCCATAGGACTTGATAACCTGATCGAAACAAAGGTTCCATGACCGTGAGGCTTGCTTAAGTACATAAATGGACCTCTTAAGCTTCCACACCATGTGTTCCTTTCCTTGAACTGCATAACCGTCGGTGTTTCATGTGGATGTTCTCCTTAAGACTTCCAAGTAGGAATGCTTTCTTGACATCCATCTGCCATACTTCTCAATCCATATGTGCGGCTACTGACAAGAGTATACGAATAGACTTGAGCATGGCTACTGGTGAGAAGGTCTCATCGTAATTGATACCTTCCTTTTGAGTATAGCCTTTAGCTACTAGTCTGGCTTTGAAGCTTACGACGTTGCCATCGAGTCCTCTTTTTCGCTTGAACACCCATTTGCTCCATACGGCCTCGCAGCCATTGTGTAGATCAACTAGCTTGTATACTTCCTTGTCTACCATGGATTGTAGTTCGGACTCCATCGCCTCAAGCCAGAGGTGACAGTCCTTGTCGTGTACTGCCTCTTTGTAGTTCCAAGGGTCCTATTCATCTAGGTCTGGGACTGAGTCAGATGCCTCTCCCACTTCAATGAATCGTTCGGGTTGATGAACAACCCTCCCACTATGAAGAGGCTCCAATGCAGGTGGTACAAGTGTTTGGGTTGATGCTAATGCATGTTGTGTTTCTTGTGAATTTGGATTAGCTGTAGTTCTCATTTCCCTAAGAACTATCATGTTTCTGGACTTGTGGTTGTTTATGTAGTCTTCCTCTAAAAATCGAGGGATAGTGCTAACCACGACCTTACGATCTCTAAGACTATAAACCTCCCGCCCTTTCGTCTCTCTAAGATAGCAAACGAGCAGACACAAGTCAGTACGAGGTACCAATTTGTCGGCGTTCTTTTCTAACACGTGTGCTGGACAACCCCACACTTTGATATGTCTCAGACTGGGCTAGCGCCCGGTCCACAACTCAATTGGTGTATTAAAGGCTGACTTGGAAGGTACCAAGTTCAATGTGTAAACTGCTGTCTTTAGGGCATATTCCCAAAACGAAATCGGCAACTTTGCATAACTTATCATAGATCTCACCATCTCCATAAGCGTTCTATTTTGTCTTTCTGCTACATCATTTTGTTGGGGTGTACCCGATGCAGTCAAGTGAAATTGAATCTCTGCATCCGACAGATGGCTCAAAACTCAGCACTGAGGTATTCGCCTCCGCGATCAGAACGCAGACACTTGATATTCTTTCCATGACGATTCTCCACAAGTGCCCTGAATTTCCTAAATTTTTTAAAGGATTCTAACTTGTGGTGCATCAAATAGACATATCCATATTTCGAGTAATCATCAATGAAAGTGATATAGTACTGCATGTCACCTCTGGCCTGAGTCAACATTGGACCACAAACGTCGGAATGAATGATATCCAACACATCTTGGGCTCTATTTCCTTTGACCTTGAAAGGTCTCTTGGTCATTTTACCTTCCAAGCAAGATTCACAGGTAGGGTATGACTCAACTTGGAGTTTATCCAAAGGCCCATGTTCCACTAACTTTTGAATCCTTCTAAGGTTAATATGTCCAAGTATTAAGTGTCATAGATATGTATCATTCGACGAAAGACAAGAAGCTTTTCTCTTCTTGGAGTCAGTCGATAAGGCAAAAGTTGAAGTTAAACTTTGTTTAGGTTTTGCATATATAGTATACAAATTGTTAATCAAAGTACCAGGACAGATAAACAAGTCTGATTTCTTGATAATAATGGAATCATCAAAAGAAACAAAAATATCCATCCAAAATGAGTTTAGAAATCGAAATAATGTTCTTTCTAAAACTGGGTACTAATAAAACATCATGTAAAACTAAAACGGTAGAGGCAAACTGCAACTCTACGTCTCCCACTGCAACCACCGCCACTCTCGTAGCGTCGCCCAATGAGATGGAAATCACTCCGTCTCTAAATGGTCTAGATCGCAGAAATGCATGCGAATCACAACAAATATGGTCAGTGGCTTCCGTATCTACTACCGAAGCATAGGTAGAACTAGTCATAAACTATGATGTAACCAATAAAGCTATAGACGTACCTTGACCGCTCACCGATTTCTTATGAAGTGGACAGTCTGATTTCCAATGTCCTCTCACACTGCGCATACAACACTTATCATATTCCGTAATTTCTTACTTCTTCTTGACAGACTTTGCTGCTCTCTTCCTCTTGCGCTTACCCTTTTTAGTGTTTCTAGAAGAAGCCCAAGCTACATTGGCTTTCATGATTGCTTCCACCCTCTCGAGCTCATCCAATAATTCCCTCAAAGAAGATGATACCATTCATAATGTAAACAAAACAGAATGACATGAAACTCGCTGGTAAGCTCTACATAAGGATATCTATTTGAGATTCATGGTCAATCTGATGACCGCCTAGAACTTCGATATCACTCAGAAAACCCATCATCTTCATTACATGATCCCGAACTGATGTCCCCTCTGCCATCAAGATGTTCATCACTTTACCAATGGTCAATTGCTTGGCCATTCTATTCTGTGACTTGAACTTCTCTTGCAGGCTAGACATGATATCCGAAGATATCTCGATGTCTCATGATGATGCTGCAAGGTGTTGCTTATGGAAGTCATAATATGACACCTCGCAATGTTGTTAACATGAATCCATCTATCATATTCAGCCCTCGCATCGGCAGAAGATGTGTCAAGTGGAACTGATGGACATGGTTCATCAAGGACGAACTTCACGTTGTAAGAAGTAAGGACAATGTCCAAATTTCTTTTCCAGACAATGTAATTTTCCGTAACAAGGCGATTCTTTTCAAATAAATCAAATAAACTATCATAAACAACATGCTCAAACGCAAGTAATCAAAATCTTTAAAGACAACATTCTTTGAACATACTGTTTAAAATAAATCATGCAAGCCACGGAGTGTGATCAATTACACAATCAATTTTAAAATGATTTTACTCGTCATGTAACTCAACAGTCAGAGGCCACACAATGCTGCTATAACTTCCAAATTACACCTAAAATATTACCATGAGCATGACACCAAAGAAAATAATCGACTTTAATAAGCCCACAACGGAGGGGTCATATTGCCATCAATTAAATTCTTACAGCCCTCTTAGAGAAGTCTTATCACGTGAACTGGTAACATGTGATCCCGCATGGAATCAAAACAAATTACTTCACGAAAAGACCGTCTCATGCAGACCATATGTGATCTTAGAAAAATTAAATTAATAAAATTGCGATCATAATTATCACTTTGTCGTTTTAATTAAAAAAAAAGGTTTTATCATGTATAATCACATATTATGACATGTCTAAAATCCAAATAAGATCTCCAAAAAATGGCATATCAATTTAGACAGGATCTCCATATTAAATAGCGAATAAAAACCAAATTAAACAATTAAGAAAATAATATGACAAATAATTTCATCAATTATCCAAATATAGGATAAAAAATAACTAATTCATAAAACTAAGGAATTTAAATTTTAAATTCTCCATCTTCTTTGTCTCTATCTCCAATTCGAATTTTAAATTTAAACTAGGTTTGAAAAACCCAAAAATTCAAATTTCAAATTCCGGAGTTGGGACAGGCTAGCCCCGGGCCCGCCCCATCCGTAGCCGAATGCTACCGAGAACTGGCCGAGAGCCTGTCGAGGGATCCAGAGCACTGCCAAGGGCCAGAGCCTGGCGAGCATTGTGCAATGCGAGCGTCCATTCCCAACGCCCATGCCCTCGCGCGATCCCCGCGCTAGTGCCCGCCTGACGTTGTGCCGAAGCTGGGGCTGCACGCTGCCTGGGCTGTCCTCCTTATGCGCGCGCGACCGTCTGGGCGCCTGGTGCCGCGTGCTGCGTGCTCAACTCCCAGGCGCCGCGCCGTGCATCCTACCGGGTGGAGCCACGGCGATGTCGTGGCCCGGTTCCGGCCCTCGTTCTTCGTGTAGATTCTTCTCCCGCTCAATTACATAATACAATATAAAATACATGGAAAAATCCTAATCTAACACAGTCAACCTCCGTGTGATTACATTTAAGCCACGAAATGGGCACCGAAGAACGAACAAACGAATAAAAGCGATATTAAATCATATAAGTCATGTAATATCATAGATATAATGCTAAAAAATAAATAAGAATTAAATCCATTTCATGCAAAAAATTAAAATCATGTGACTGACTCTGATACCTACTGATAGAACCCGTAGGCTCATAATTACGCTGCATTCATAGGTTTAATTAATCATACAAATAGTTAATTCTTAACAGTTAATAGCACATAGGAGAATATAAATGTGGAATTAATAAATTTATACCTTTTCTTTTGCTACTCCTCCGCTTGTAGAGAAACGATTTGGATTGTTAGCTATGGAACAACAATCCACGCCTATGGAATTCTTCTCTCGTTCACATTCGATTCAACCTGGGAAACTTCTAACGTATCCCCAATCTACTTACTAGAATATCATGCGGGCGAATCTATCTAGTAATTTAGGAGAAACAAAAACGAAAATTGAAGCTTTGAATACTTCAAATTTTTTGAAAATATAGAGAATATATTCTTTATGTATGACCGATTTCTATAACTATTAGGGAGAGAGAAATCGGCCAACTATGTATTCCCTTATATAGATATTTTGGGCTTGGTTAGGGTTTTTAAGGTGAATGGATAAGATCCCAAATAATAAAACTAATATCCACTTTAATCTCTTGCAGTTTCCATTTATTATTCAAATTCAAATTTGAATAATTTAAAAAATAATTTTGACTTAGTCAAATCCATAATTTAATTAAATTAATTTTCAAGTCACTTTTGGCCCAATTAAATTTAATTAATTTTTTTGGTCCAACTTAGACTTAAATTAATTAATTTAAATTAATTTAACCTCCAATTAATTACTCTATGGAAATACAATAAAGTGTAATTCCATTATAAATATATATCGACTCCACTATAGGATAAAGATTGAACTCATCTCGATCCATTCGAATTACGGATGTAACCCTTTTGTCATTAATTATTTCCCGCGTTTAAGATCTTCTAAATCCATTAATTAATTGAGTTTGCTGACAACTCACAATTAATTAATATATTTATTCGTGAGTGATTCAGTTCAGACCTTAATTATTACATACGAAATAAATTCCAACCGGCCGGGTTTCTTATGCAATAAACCTTTCTGAACACCTCACACGGATTTAGTCAACTCGTGTTAATCGAGACGCGATTCTGCACTACTGATAATCGAGCACTTCTAGCTAAGTCAATTACTACTGCCCAAGACATCACTATTTAGGGTTACGAAAAACCCGCAAGAGTAGATGAATCAAATCAGCGTATAATCAACCGCTTATACTAATGTCATCGTCATAGATTAAGAAATGAACTAATTTTCGAGCCCTCATTCTAAGTATCAGTACGTAGAACTTATCTCACTGTGAAACCTCTCAATATGTACACGAAAAACATGTGTCAACTTATACATACCGATATCATTTTGCGGGCTAAAGTCAGCTTTCGCATCAAATGATATCGCAACCTTTACCGATTAGACTGTCCAAATATGTTTAGGCTATGACTTTATATTATAAAGGAGTTGACCGTGTTACCTTCTATGATCATCGATCCACCACACAGTCTAAAATTGTAATAAATGGACTTGTTTGCAATTAAATATATAATAATAATAATAAATAACAAATCTATGATAGAAACATTTATTCAGATTAAACTGAAACTGAAAACAAGTCAGATACATCGTCTAAGCATAAAGCATTCTTTGAGGTATACAAACCTTAATAATACGGGCATTTATAAGATTTGTTGTGTATCGTTTAAATATGAGTTGTTATATGTTATCAGGTGGGGATTTTTATTCCAGTTAAATATAATTGCTTATATTTTTACTGTATATGTGACACGTTATGTTGAAATATCAAATATGTTATGTTATTTCTTAATTGCTATCAAACTATAAAAAGTCATGCGCAAGTCTACATGCCAGAGATTCAGTAAATGATCTGAGATTCAAAATGAGTCATTGGGGTAAAATCTCACCGTGCAATACATAGTCTTGCGCAAGGGTACAAACTAGAAACGTAGTAAATGGTCCGAGATTCAAAATGGGCCCTTGCGGTAAAAGTCCACCATGCAATACATGATACATTATACGTGCATTTACATGATTTGTTGTGTATCATTTAAATATAAGTTGTTACATGTCCCCACTGAGTATTTTGATATACTCATTCCTTTATTTTATTATACTATAGTATGACATTGTTTTCATTTCACTTCTATCAAGTTTTATTATATTTTTATTTCTCATTAGGAGATATTGTTGATGATTTGGTTTTAAACTAAATTTTTCCTTTAATTTTTATTCAAGACTAATATGTTATTTTTTAAAGCTTCCACGCTATATTTATATCAAAATATTTTTTTCATTATATTCAAGAATTATTTTTTATGATTAAGAAAACAAGTGTTTTTAGTTGAGAAAAATATATGAGATTACATATATTTGGTAGGTAGCAGCTCATTGGACAAATGAGTGGATTCAATAAGATCGATATAATTGATCTTGTTCCTACCAGATAGATCTTGGTATGACAAGATGAATCGGAATTCTTGTGCTTCCATCCTTTCGTTAATTTGAATTAAAATTGAGTCAACCTTATAGATCATATCATTAAAATCGATCTGTCCTTACATTTGGATCGATCAATACTAATAAAAGCTTACTGTAAAGTGATCTTGATAGACTAGATCGACACCTCAATCTGTTCTTTACATTTTGATCATGCCTTAATCCAGGTTGCATTACTAATCGAGTGGTGGAGGAGAGACTAGTGCCTAGGGCTTCATTTTTTTGATTTATCTCTTCTATTTTATTACATGATTGGTTATTTAATTGAATGTTTGGATTGTGTAGTTTAAGCTTGTGTAAGTAGATGAAACATTAGAACTAACATGTTCTCTGTTTCTGTATCTCTGCCTCTGTAATCCGTCTTATCTGTTCTGATATTTCATATTATTTATTAAGAGTGTACATATTAAATTACTAGGTCAAGTTAGGAGTATTCTCCAATTTGAATCAACTCATTTAGTTCTATTTTCAATTTGTTATGATTTTTACAAAATTGGTGCTCAATCTGTTAGAAATTTGTTGAATTCTGGGCATGTTGTTGAACTTCAAATATTTGGAAAAAATAGGAATTTAGTGATTTTGATGATTTTCTTTTTCCAAAATGTAATATATGATGTCTATTGTTGACTCATATTTTAATTAGATCTTAGTTTAGATATTTGATATATTTTGAATATTTTACAAACATAAGTGTCACTGAATATTGGTGTAGGTTTTGAAGGAACCTGATCTTCATCTTGATTTATTGTCTAAGTCTTTCTCTCACTTTTTGGATATTCATATAACCTCTTGAACCTTTGAAGTTACATTTCTAAACTTTCTTTACATTTTGATACATTAGAATTTAGGAATTAATCACCATATCATTGAAATCTTGAAATTAATATATTTATTTTTCATACCCAGTTTATTTCACCCTCTGAATGCAGACATTTTCAATTGTCTAAACTTATTCAAATCATCTTAAATTTGGTAGGAAGATACCTCAACATGTTTTTCATATGTCCACTAAGTTTCAACCCGAGATGTTATATTTTCAATTTACCATGAATTTTCTACAAAGTTGCCGACAGATTCTTTGTCAATTTAGAGAACTTTTTCAAATATTCACAACCCTTTCACTACAATGAACATTTGCAACTTATAAGACACCTATAAATGACAGTTTTAATAGTCAAACACTTAATATATATGATATCATAATATTATTAGGACAATTAAAACTCTTAAGAATAGTATATGTGATAATAAGACCGTGAATTAACTTACTAATGAATGAATTAAATTGAAAGAAAGAAAGTCATTCAAATTTTATATAATTTATAACTAAAAAGTGTTCTTATTAAGGGAGAGTAGGACTTTAAACATGTTTGAATGAGAAACTAGGTACTAGAATGTGAAGGTTAATAAGAATTGAAAAGGATACTCAAACTTAAGTTCCTCATTGTAGGATTATTTCACGAAGGGAGTACGTCAACCGAAAATCACTAATAGCAAGTAAAGTGTCGTCGATAACAGGTGGATTTCTTTTCTGACGATATCTTGGGTTAATGAACTCGAATTATGAAAGCATGAACTGTTATGTATATTAAATGTTATGATAAGAATATTACTTATTGGGTTGCCTTCAATAAGGAGTGTCGGTAAATCAATAATATGGCAGCGCGTGTATCAACAACACTACCATGCATTTAATGCAACCATTAATGCGAAGAGGAAGGACTTCTCCATCTCTAATAGATAGTTCCTGCAATGGTCCTATAAATACCACCTTCACCTCCAGAAAAGAGTACGAGAATTCAAGCTATTATACTGCCATTACTCTGCTCAAAATCTTCAAGCTCTCAACGTTCAAAAACACTTCCACCCATCTTAGAATTCTCTGTGGTGTTTACTGTTGTTGAAGGTTTACTTTTTTGGAAAACTATTTTTACAAAACCCAAAGTTAGGATCTAGATTTGATCCAGTTGTAATCCTAGATTGTAGTTATCAATCTTATGAAGAAGATTTGTAATCACAAGAAATTATCTAGTTTTGATAATTCTTGTGGCTCGTACTCAACAAGTAAAAAGAAAGGAGAAAGTTAGTAGATTTTTGGTCTAGACTTGATCGAGCCGTGGACGTAGGGAAAGTTTATCCCGAACCACGTTAACTACTTGCGTTCTTTAATTTTTATTTACTTCTTTATCATCATCTTCATACTCATGCATTCAAAACTAGTTTGATAATCTCTACAAGAAAGAAAACATTTTTCTCATTATAAAGAGCATTAACCACCGAATTCCGCACACAACTTTAATCAAGTTTAATTTGTATTTGTTGTTCTTGATTATTATTTTTCCACGCATAAGGTATTGTTTGAGTAAGATTGAGTCTTCCTAACAAGAAGATTTATTTTACTACTCTAAGCTATCTTATCTATTAAGTGTGCTTAAACCTTATAATTTAATCTTACAACAAGAAAATCCCAAAAGTTTGAATTGGTGTATTCCCCCCCATACACCAATCTTGTTCTTTCGGGACCTACAAGTGGTATCAGAGCAGTGGTTCATTTTGACCATTGTTTCTATTTCACAAGAGCTAATCTTTGTGTGGTCATCTTGGATAGATCTTGAAAACGTTTTTACAGCATATAGCACTTGCATTTAACTAATCATCTACTTGAAGTTATGGAAGAACAGATGATACGTGCATGCGAGGACTTCTCCATCGCGGGGTATGATGACTGGAGCTTCAGAATCGAGATTTGTTTGCGTGCTCAACACATCAAAATGTGGAAGGTCATTACTGATGGACCCATAAAAATAATGAACAAAGGAAGCGCTGAGATAAATGATAGAACTGGTCTAACTCCTTCGCTAATCTTAGTTGAGAAGGAGAAGACAATTGATTAATACACTGTAGAAGAAAGAAAAGAAGTTGGACTCGATGACTTTGCCAAAGGACTAATTTCAAGCACAGTAAGAGGCATATACTTGGCCAAAAGCAGACATCTCCAAACATCCAAAGAGATGTGGGACATGCTCAAGGAAATCAGCCTTGGATCAGACATCATTCAAGAAAACAAGCTGTATATCACCTGTAACAAATTTGAAGAGTTCAAGATGAAGTCTGGAGAGACGATAGCTCAAATGGAGAGATAGCTATGATTGACAAAAACAAGTATTCTCAACGAGAGAAAAACTTGAAAGTAATCCGAGCTCTATTTGCTACCTGGGAAATTTACTCAGCCATGCATCCCATGATGCTAGAGTTCAACTCTCTTACCACTGGTTCCTTATTTGATTTACTTACTTGAAATGAGTACGAGATCGATCGTATTCATGGTTTATCTAACTCTTGCTCTAGCAAACCATCTTCTGCAGGAAACCACGACAAAGAAACTACTTTCAAAGCGAAGACAAAAGACAAAGAAGCTATCAAACAAACTTCCACTGTTGTTGTCAAAGAATCATCAAGTTCGGATGATGAGAACTACCCAACGAAGAACTATTTCAAGGAGTACTCTCTAATGGCAAAAAGATTCCAAAGAATGGAAGTTAGAGGCAACAGATACAAGAAGCTCTACAAAGAAAACAACAACATAAGCTTCAAAGGGAAAGATCGATCCGGTGATTGACCTGATCAAAAGAATGAGGTAAAATCAACCTAATATGTTAAACCTGACCTCTCCAAATATTCTTGCTTTAAGTGTGGTAGGAAGGGACACTTCAAGACAGACTGTCCTGACATATCAAAAGCGGAGAGAGATGAGCTTCGTGCCAAAAGAGATAAGAAGCTCAAAGAGCAAAGAAAAGCAATGCTAACTGAAGAGCAATCATCTCCAAGCCACCTGTCGGACAGCTCATCCGAAAACGATGAAGCCTTCATAGCTGATGAAGGTGGAGATGAATGGGATGAGTGTCTCATGGGCCATGACAATGGACTTGACAGTCAAGAGGTAAATTGTCAAAATTCTATTTCTTCTAATCAACCTATATATGATTCTGGTGATGAAGAAGAAGGTGAGGACGACCTGTCTATCGAAGACTTCACCAAACTCATGGAAGATCATGTAAGATTGAACAAGATGTTCAAACATCCAACAAAAAAAAATGGAAGAATGGCGACTACCATTCAAGAGATGAAGGAAATCAGCAGCGCGTTCAATGACAGAGAAAATGCACTGTTAAAGCAACTCAAAAGCAAGAGCGAAGAAAATTACTCATTGAATGCCAAGATATCTGATCTCATTGACCGATAAGCTTCTGCTCAATGTAAGATCGATGATTTGAGTGCCATGATCAACAACTCAATGCACAAAAAGGAAGATCGAATTCAACTCATCAACGACATGCAAAGAAGAGTTGCAGATCGCATGGGACTGGGATTTGACGAAGTTGACAAAGGTCCACCAACGGGGAAATTTGTCAAAGAAAAGGGAAAAGATAAAATAGTGAATCTCAATAACATTGTGAGACAGCCACAAGCTATTTTAATCAAGGAACAAGCCTACCATCAACAACAAGTCCAGCAACAACATAAATACACTACTCAAGGAATTGGATATCAACAAAGAAAATAACCTACTCAAAGTACAAATCAAACTGCTCAGAAGCTCAACCAACAGCAAGCTCCTCCCTTGTTCAACCAAAGAAAACTACCTGCTCCTTCCAAACCATCTGCTCCTAATAAACCAACGACACCCATTCAACCGCCTGCCAAGAAGAAGCAAATAGTCTACATTGATTTCAGTGGCAAATAAATCAGGCCATCACATAATATTGTTATCATTAGGCAAATTTGGATTCCAAAATGAACTTTGTCTACTAACAAGACACCCTCAATCAGTAGGGTAGCTAAATAATTTTTCATTGCAGGATAAGAGATCGATGAGAAGGAAGCACACAACTCGGGGCGCGGTGTGGATACTTGATAGCGGATGTTCTAAATATATGACGTGCAACAAAGACTTGTTAATCAACTACAAAGAGAGCACTGGACCAAATGTTACTTTTGGAGGAAATTCAAAAGGATATACAAAGGGTTATGGTGATCTTCAAGTTGGTAACACTACTATTCTCAATGTATCATATGTTGAAGGATTAAATCATAATCTATTCTCAATTAGTCAATTTTGTGCTAATAATAAGAGAGTAGAATTTACAGCTAACCAGTGTCTTGTAAAGAATTTTGAAGGAGAAGAAATTCTTCTTACCGAGATTTGGCAAGACAGGTTGTATATCGTACAATGGAATGATCAAATTGAAACCTGTCTAGTAACAAAGTCAAGTACAGAAACCAGCTGGTTATGGCACAAACGATTGAGCCACTTAAATTTCAAATCTATCAACAAGTTGGTGAAAGACAATCTGGTTGAAGGTCTGCATAATCAAATCTATAACAAAGACCATGTATGTGAAGCTTGTCAAGCTGGAAAACAAACGAGAGCATCATTTCCTACAAAGTCAGCTCACTCTATTTCAAGAATCTTGGAACTCCTACATTTAGACCTTTTTGGATCTGTATCTCCATTCATTGTAAACGGTAGAAAGTATACTCTTGTCATTCATGGGTTGTTTTCATGTTCAAGAAAAAGAAAATTCTAGAGAAACTACCAGATCTACTCAACAAACTATCTAATCAAAAGGAGATCCATTATCACCATTCGATCTGATCGTGAAACTGAATTCATAAATTATATGATCGAAGAATACTGCTCAAATATGGAAATTCAAAATCAAACGTCAGCAGCTTGAACACCACAACAAAATGGGATTGTGGAAAGACATAACAGATCGCTCAAAGAGGCTGCCCGAACTATGTTAAATGAAATCAACCTCCCAAAGAAGTTCTGGGTAGAAGCAGTCAACACGGCCTGCTACACACAAAATCGATCTTCCATCACACGACGTCACAAGAAAACTCCATACGAGCTGTGGAATAACAGGAAGCCTCGAATTTCATACTTTCGATCATTTGGATGTAAATGTTACATTCACAACAATGGGAAAATTCAATTAAAAATATTTGATAGCAAAAGTGATCAAGGAATTTTCTTAGGATATTCCAACATCAGTAAAGCTTATCGTGTTTTTAATAAGAGAACTCTTGTTGTGGAGGTAACACCACATGTTGTTTTTTATGAAGCTAATTTTGAGGTTTTAGGAACAGATAACTCTTCTTCAAAAGATGATCTTACCCCCTCAATATTGAGAAACTTCACAGATAGACTCATCGACGACATCCTTCTATGGAGTCCACGAAAAGATGGAGATGAAGAAGAAGAAACTAATATTCAACCTGCTATAGAGGAACCACAAAAAGGGGGAACAAATGCACAAATATCACATTTAGGAGGAACAGATCAAGGGGGAACTTCACATGAAGAATATTCTCAACCATTTGTTGCTGAACAAAATATTCCTCAATCTGGTACACCTACAAATCAATAGCCATCTATTCTAAATTTGGTAAATGAAGTATCAAATATTGATTTAAACACTGACAATCTCTTTGGTGTTCCTATCACAGATCATCCCGAATTTGAAAATCCACCTGATGAGATAGAAATCGAAGTATCTGAGGAAGAAATGAAAATGCGAAGAAAATGGGTAGATAGTCATCCATCTGATCTCATTGTTGGGAACCCAGCAGATAGAGTCAAAACTAGACGAATGCATGGAGAAAGTGCATTGCTAAGTTGATATCTATCTCACACCGAACCAAAAGACATTGATGAAGCCTAACAAAGTACATATTGAATCAATGCCATGCAAGAAGAATTAAATGAATTCAAGAGAAATGAATTATGGTATCTGGTAGATCGACCTAGACATCAAGGTGTTATAGGAGTCAAATGGATATTCAAAAACAAGAGGGATGAAACAGGTGAAGTGGTAAGAAACAAAGTAAGGCTAGTCGCCAAAGGATATTGCCATCAGAAAAGAATTGACTTTGATGAAACATTTGCACTAGTGGCACGACTAGAAGCTATCAGATTGTTTCTTGCATACGCAGCTTTCCAACATTTCAAAGTATTCCAAATGGATGTAAAGAGTGCATTTATAAATGGAATTCTAGAAGAAGAACTCTACTTGGAACAACCACCTGGGTTTGAAGTCGAAGATGAAAACAAGGTGTATAGATTAGCTAAAGCAGTGTATGGGCTAAAACAAGCTCCTCGAGCTTGGTATGAGACATTGTCCACCTTCTTACTTCAATCGGGATTCAAACGAAGATCAGTGGATAAGACGATGTTCACTATCAAAGTCTAAGACTATATCCTTTTAGTTCAAATCTATGTTGATGACATTATTTTTGGATCCAAATCTGAATTCCTTTAATTTGTAACAAATTTAGCAAGCTGATGCAAGACAAATACAAGATGTCAATGATGGGAGAGATGAATTTCTTCCTAGGCTTACAAGTCAAACAATCTGCGGATGGGATCCTAATCAACCAATCTAAATACATCAACGATCTCATCACAAAATTTGGAATTAAAGACAACAAACCAGTGAAAATTCTCATGCAAACAAATGGACAAATTGGTCCTGATGTACTTGGGAAGACAGCTGATATAAAATCAGTATAGTGGTATTATCAGATCACTTTTATATCTGTTAGTCGACATGATATTACGTGGTGTTTGTGTTAGGTATCAAGCTAGTCCAAGAGAATCTCACATGGAAGCGGCCAAAAGAATTTTGCGCTACCTCAAAGGAATTATGGAGATAGGTTAATGGTATCCATGTGATGATAATTTTGAATTAACAGGTTACTCTGATTCTGATTGTGCATGATGCAAGCAAGCTTGATAGAAAATCAACATCTGGGACTTGTCAATTTCTTGGAAGCAAGCTCATCTCATGGCTTTCTAAAAAGCAAACTTCGGTTGCAACCTCAACAACAGAAGTAGAGTACATGGCAGCAGGGAGTTGTACAGCACAAATTATGTGGCTCAAACAATAGCTAAAAGATTATGAAGTCTACATAGATGTTGTGCCCATATTTTGTGATAGCTCCAGCGCGATAGCCATCACACAAAATCCTGTTCTTCACAATCGCTGCAAACATGTGGATGTTCGTCATCACTTTATTTATGAACATGTTGAAAAGAAGAACATCAAGATCGAGAAAATTTATACGGAGGTGCAGCGAGCTGATATTCTCACAAAAGCATTACTCGAAGACAAATTCAAAATGCTTTGTGGAAAACTGGGATTGATAAATTTCATCGAAATTGGTACAAGTGTCGATAACAGCTAGCTGATGGTAAAAAGCCATCTGTTATCACACATCTTTAACTTTAGCTGTCTATTTCCTTATTATATATATATATATATATCTATTAGTGCAGCTAAATAATTTACAAGTGAAAATTCAGAAATAACAGCAAACTGCTTAATTTGGAAAATCAGCAGCTAGTTGTTAAGTGAAGAATACAGATAGCAGATCGATCAAAGACGAAAACGATCTGCTCATCTATCAACAACAGCAGGTCGACCAAAATTCAAAACAATCTGCTAGGACATTTATTAAGAAGTAACAACAAGCTACACAAAGTGGAAAATTAGCAGCTAGCTATCAAAGTCGAGGATAGCAGATCGATCAAGACACAAAACGATCTGTTAGGGCATTAAATCTAGGGGAATCTAAACTAGAATCATAAAATTCATTTATTTCTCTAACTCCTTTAGTATTTATGTCTCGTGATTAATATTAAATCCTATTTAATATTAGATAATGCCAAAAGTCTCAATGTCAGAAAAAATGCAGGATAAAGTGAAGATCATTTAATGATACAGTCCTCGGTTCCAGTTTCGAGGCAATGATGTGACTCTTTTGAAGATGCAATTTGATGGCGTGTGAACTTCAATCGACTTTTGGGCGACAAATGATTAAATCAGGGAGTAATCTCAGCCGTTGTTTGTTATTACTTTTACGTGATTTAATCTGGTTCGTTCATAATCTACCTATATATATGTGGTAGTTTGACTGTTTCTCTCACGCTTTCAAATTCCCTCACTTACAAAAACCTTAAAACCGCCATTGTTTTACTAAGTTTTCTTGCAAAACTTTTGTTTTCACAAAACTACTCAAAACTTTCTCAACATGACTACTTCTGAAGCCTATTCTACATCATCACATGCATCTCCGATTCCATTAACGAAGATGTTACACACTATAGAGGCGAAATTTTCGCCGAAGCCACGCGCAGTACTGACGCATCATGGGTTACGTACCTTAGATGTGCTTGTTTGCTCAGATTGAGGCGTGCACAGGTTAAACACACACACGCATGAACTAAGATTTAATCTCTGTGTATATCTTGCTTATAGTATATATATATATATATATATATATATATATATATACATATTCTTAAAAAATATGAGAGCATGATTATTTAATCTCTTTGCATATATGATTTGTGTGTTAATCTTCTTAAGGCTACATATCATCTTTATGTACCAACATTAATCATATCAAGAATGATAATGATATGATTTTCATCATGCATTATGATTTTAGTATTTCTAAAATTCCAGTAAGAAAATTATAATTGGGGTACTCACTGGACTAAACATGTTTAATTATGTGTTAATCACTATCCCTGTGCCTTTTACGTGCTTACAATAAATCTCACTGCTCACTCCATATATCACATGTTTAACAGCGAGTTGCTACAAACACTTAACCAAACTTTTGTGTTTATCTAGGGTTCCACAAAATCATCACGATAGAACCAGACTACTACCTTCCTTGCCAGATCGCTTTGTTTTATTGCTCATGGATGATAGATGAGCGAGAAGAATACACAGTGAAAATACCAGTTGGAAAAAGAAAGGAGGATAACATTCGCACCACAGTTATAGAAATGATACTTCAAACCTATCACCTAGCTGATGAAGGGGAGATCGTGGTTGAAGACATCACGGATGAAAAAATTCAACAAGCTATTGACATAATGGTTGCACAACCATTCACTTGGACTGGCAAGGCATTTAACAGGGGGTTAATGCTTCCCAGTTACCGACTGCACCTCGACTACGTCCAGAGGGTGTTTCTCGGACACCAAGGGACGTATGTGTTGGGAACCTAATGAATTTATATTTGTTTTGATGATGTTCTTCGAAACTACACTTTGATGTTTTGGAAACCAAGTAGTCATTGTCATCTATTAAGGATTATCTTAAGTGTAAAAGAAGCAGATCGTTTTAGTGCAAAATAACGATCTGTATTATTCTAGTTAAAGGTATCCTGGACACAATGTTTACTATAATATCTAGTTTCTCTTTTGTAAGTCAGCTAGCTCTTAATATAGGGAGCAGATCGTTTTATGTATTAAATAACGATCTGCTTCCCATATAAGCAGCTTGCTGACACTTGTTTTTGGTCTTATTTGTAGTTCACATTTCAACAGATCACAAATGTAAAAGTAACTTGAAGTTCTCGAGTTTACTTATATCGATCTGGCTCCCTACACTAGGCTTAGCCTTGAAAAGGAAAGTATAGTTTTCTAGAGGATGAGCAGCTCGTCTCTAAATGACTACATCAGCCCGCTGCTCGAGGCCAGTAACAAATCGTTATCAACTCATTACAAGAGGTAGTGCAGCTCGTTTTAAAAATGAATACATCTACCCACTGTAATCCCAAGCAACAGATCGTTTATCTCGATAACGATCTGGTCATCTCTACCACATATACAAGAGATCGTTTTATATCAATAACGATCTGGTCGTCACATTCAATGAAGAACCAAAGAGATGAAGTTACAACACGAAGGACAGCGAGCTGGTATGACTTCAAGTTCAAGCTGCTCCTCACAGTAACTACGGTGGACTGCCGACATACCTAAATTTGT
>JAPKLX010000051.1:724148-755893 GCA_026898415.1 Leonotis leonurus | reverse complement strand
GTTTTTCCCCCCCCCCCCCCCATACACCAATCTAGCTCTTTCGGGACCAACAGTATGATTCGGTTACATCAGGAAAGCTAAAAATCATGACGGCAGTACTATTAAATCTCAAGGTGAATTGGGCAAGGTCGCTGCTTAAACTTATAGTGGATGAAGAACAATAGATTGATATACGCCAAGACTCGGATGGAAACTGCACATGGATCAATATCAAACGACCTCTTTGTCTTTCTACCAAACTTAGCACCATCATAGCTGGCTACTTTCAGAAGGACAAATGGCATAAGTCGGTGGAATTTAGTAAAGACTGGATTTTGCCAAGGACAAGGCACTAGATAGAGATGACTTTAGGGATCGCTTCCCAGATTTTCTTGAAGGTCACATACGACAAAATGAAGCAAGCACCGATTCGAATTAGAAATTCAAACAAGGAATGAGTAATTCCTACCAAGAAACCAACAACTATTGGAGAGGCCTCTGCAACACTAGCACGAGAGGAAGTTGCAGCTGATCGACCTCCCTAAAGGAAAGCAACAGGTAATCTGAAACCAGCTGCTGGCGTTAAGAAAAAGATGAAGGAAGAGACTGCTCTTAGATATCTTAGAAGCCATCCTACTTCTCTTCTCCATAAACAAACTGAAGTTTGAGGAAAGCCAGATGCTCAAGTACCTCGGTTTTCTGGACGTTCCTGATACTCGATAATATTTTCGTACTTATGTATTGACAAAGATGAAGGAAGAGACTGCTACATTAAAGGTCGATCTTGGTCCTTATTATGAAAAGGAACAAGACTTATATAACTTTGCTATGGGCTTACAGTCGGGAGATTTTGATGACTTCTTCAATTTTGAAGACAAGACTGTGGAGAAAGAAAAGTCACATACCACAACATCTACTACACAGCCTGCTGCTGGGACTAAAATGGAAGAACCAGCTGCTATTGCGGAGGAAGTAGTTGAGATGAGTATCAAGGAACCATCTACCCAAGCAGAACCCGTTGATGTTGGGCCACTAGTGGATGCTGAGCCAATTGATGAAGTTTATACACAAGGCACAACACCAGAAGGATTCAGGCATCACGATCTGGAGGAACTACTCACTGCTTCTTTAGGGCCACAAATGCCTCAAGAGCAGTTGAGTGACCTTATACATATTCGGATCAACAATCGATTTGTTGCCATCGCAAACATCATTTATTCCGCCGTAGAAAAAGCCTTACGAGCGGTAGAAGGCAGCTTCCAGCTAGCTTATGAAAAATTGTCTAGCGAGCTGCACAAGGATTTAAATAATGATCAGGATATGTTTGACAAATTCAAAGAGGAAACCAATAGCAAGATTTCTAATTTTCAAGAGGAGGTCAACTCATTCGATCAAAAGATGAAAGCTGCCGGAGGAAAGATGGTGGAGGAGGTTAAGAAGCATGTGGAGCAGCAGTATGCAGATATGGAGCAAACCACCATTCCTACTGTGGTAAAAAATGAACTGCCTGCTCTATTTAAAGAACAGTTGAAGACTAATCTTTAAAAGAAGCAGATCGTTTTTCATTTATTTAACGATCAATATTATTCTTTTAAAAACCCTTCCTGGAAACAATGATTACTAAGATAACAAGTATTTTCTAAATTGTATAGTCAGCGAGTCTTTTATTGAGCAGATCGTTTTTAGTAAAAATAACGATCTGCTTCTCATTCTTGCAGCTCGCTGTCCACATTACTTGTTTTGGTTTTTGATATCTAGAATTTATTTTTGCATATCACAAATGTAAAAGTGGTTTGAAGTTTCAAATTTACTTATAACGATCTGTATTTCTAGACTTTAGAAACAACTACCATGTAAAAGGAACAGCTATATAAGTTAACTACATGTCCTTATTATCAAGTTGTAAGTAGGATATAATACTTCTATACTTGGAAGACATTACAAGAGGATGATCAGCTAGAATAAAAGTCTCTAGCAGCTCGCTGACGAAATAAGCAATAGATCGTTTTTATAAAAAAACGACCTGCTCATCATTCCTTTCCTCTACCTACAAATATGAAGTGTTCAAAATAAAGTCGTGTTAATTGGGAACCAAACCAATTAACTTATGGAGAAACAACTTGATGTACAGCGACCTGCTATTCCATCGAGAACGAGCTGCTCCTCATAGTAACTTTGGTGGACTGCCGACATACCTAAATTTGTCACAATTCAACCACTTGGTGTATTGTCACATCAACATACTTTAAGGAATGAAGTACGAGAATATCTATTTGTAGTACGGTGAATCATTCCCAGTATGACAATACACTGGGAAATCGCGTGAAAGGTGGAACAAGACTCTCATATGGCAGCGCGTGTATCAACAACACTGTCATGCATTTAATGCAGCCATTAATGCGAAGAGGAATGACTTCTCCCTCTATAACGGATAGTTCTTGCAATGGTCCTATAAATACCACCTTCACCTCCAGAAAAGAGTACGAGAATTCAAGCTATTATACTGCCATTACTCTGCTCAAAATCTTCAAGCTCTCAACGTTCAAAAACACTTCCACCCATCTCAGAATTCTCTGTGGTGTTTACTGTTGTTGGAGGTTTACTTTTCTGGAAAACTATTTTTACAAAACTAAATGTTAGGATCTAGATTTGATCCAGTTTTAATCCTAGATTGTAGTTATCAATCTTAGGAAGAAGATTTGTAATCACAAGAAATTATCTAGTTTTAATAATTCTTGTGGCTCATACTCAACGAGTAAAAAGAAAGGAGAAAGTTAGTAGATTTTTGGTCTAGACTTGATCGAGCCGCGTAGGGAAAGTTTATCCCGAACCATGTTAACTACTTGCATTCTTTAACTCTTATTTACTTCTTTATCATCATCTTCATACTCTTGCATTCAAAACTGGTTTGATAATCTCTATAAGCAAGAAAACATTTTTCTCATTATAAAGAGCATTAACCACCAAATTCGGCACAAAACTTTAATCAAGTTTAATTTGTATTTGTTGTTCTTGATTATTGTTTTTCCACGCATAAGGTATTGTTTGAGTAAGATTGAGTCTTCCTAACAAGAAGATTTATTTTACTACTCTAAGCTATCTTATCTATTAAATGTTCTTATCTATTAAGTGTGCTTAAACCTTATAACTTAATCTTAAAACAAGAAAACCCTAAAAGTTTGAATTGGTGTATTTCCCCCCCCCCCCCCCAATACACCAATTTTGCTCTTTCGGGACCTACAACCAACTAGCATCCGACTTAGGAACGAGGCCTGCCTTTGTCCGTTTCGCCTACTGATCTTCTTCAGAGGCAAGCCCAGCTCAACTATACTCCTGCTAGTGGAAGCGACTTCACAATCCTATGACCGGCCTTTGACATTGGTCTTTCTCTTAGAATTGGTTTATCTGAAGGATTATTAAGGGAAAGCAGCGAAACCCTGCTCTCCTCGCTTCGACTTTAACGATACTTCAAGCCTCCACAACTTCAGAATCACCCTGGTGAATGGCCTGTTCTCCCCGATCGAAGTAGATGGATTAATTCCTTCCCTTAGAACCGTACTTGAGAGTTTCCTACCTCATATGGCTCATCAATTATTTTCGTGTCCCGTTTCATATTTAACGAATGGGACTTCTCGCGAATCTACCCCATTTTTCGGGTTAACCAAAGAGGTCCATTACATGAGTTTTAAACTGAAATTTGGGAATGCAATTTGGAGTAATAATCTGTTTTATTTCGTTTTATGTTTTTTCCCACCTTTAGAAGAAAAAATTCCCCTATCATTAGATTTTCTGAAAGGTAACTATCTAGGTGTTCATGATTTTTATGTAATACATAATTATTGAGTGTTAGTTGGTCTTTGCATAAAAAATAAATTAGTCATTATTAGTGGGACCGATGAAGTACATTTATTATTACTAGTAAATCCACCCGTGCGATGCACGGGAATCAACATTTTATCAAAATTAATAAGTCTAATAAATAATAAAAATAAAACTAACGACAATTATAAAAAAGATTACATAATGTTATATATTTTGGAAATTTTCCTTGTACACAACATTTGTGGTAGTAGTACCACATTCTTTATCGTCATCGAAAATTAAGATTTTAAGTCCAGCATGACTTCTTACTCTTGATATAGCAACATACAATTGTCCATGCGTGAAAACTGGTCTTGGCAAAAAAAAAACCAACTTGAGAAAGCGATTGTCCTTGACTTTTGTTGATCGTCATTGCGTAAGACACAATTAGAGAAAATTGTCGTCTCTCAAACTTGAAAGACAACCTCGGATCAACAGGAGTCAAAGACATTCTTGAAATCAATACCTTTTGATTTGCATTATGTCCTGTAAGGATTTTTGCTTCCAAGATATGATTACCAAGCTTTGTTATCATCAATCAAGTACCATTGCACAATCCATTGGCATGGTCGATATTTCTCAACAACATAACTGGAGCTCCAATTTTTAAATATATTTCATGATTTGGTACACCTGAACATTTGATACTATTCAAAAATTCAGGAGTATGCACTTCTTGCAACAAATTAATATTTGAATCTGACCTGCACATTAAAACATAAAAATATTAATTGAGATAAAATAATTTAATAATTGATGTAATTGAACTTATATAGAATTTTTGAAGCATAAAAATATTTGAAACAAACATGCACAACATATCTGAGCTTCTATATAGTTGACCTTCATTCTTATTTAAAGAAATCATGTATTGATTTACAGCTTCAACAACACTAAGGGTTGGGATAAGTATTGCTCTTTCTTGTAGATAACTTGTATCTACATTATCAATACAATATGATGGATAAGTACTCTTAACTATGTGATCAATCGGATTTCCTGACCATTTGATCAAAATATTTTCAGGAATATTAATGCTAACTTCACCATCATTTGGACCTCGAATTATTCCATCACCTATACCAGCAATCCATTTAGAAAGTTCTTTCAATTCATTGCCTTCTTCACTACCAACATTGTGAAGTCTCATATTTTTTGTCAACCGTAAAACCTTACAATCTCTCCAAAGGTATGAAGACTTTATTGTTGCGAAAACAATATCTTGCCTACTTCCTTTTGGGATAACATGTATA
The DNA here is from genome assembly GCA_026898415.1 of Leonotis leonurus. NCBI lineage: Eukaryota > Viridiplantae > Streptophyta > Magnoliopsida > Lamiales > Lamiaceae > Leonotis > Leonotis leonurus. The sequence continues at coordinate 750,800 of JAPKLX010000051.1, read as the reverse complement.
TTTGTCTGAAATCTCCTCCAAAGACAACTGTTTTTCCACCAAAAGGGTTGTGTGCACTTGAAAGGTTGACAAAACGCATTATATCTCGTAAGGTTCGATCCAAAGTTTCAAAAGAGTATTTATGCATCATTGGAGCCTCATCCCAAATTATAAGCTTACATTTTATAATAAGATCTGTGAGTGGAGTTCCCTGTTTAATGTTGCATGTGGAATCCTCATTTACATTTATGGGGATTTTGAATTGCAAATGAGTTGTTCTTCCACCGGGTAACAAAAGTGATGCAATACCACTCGAAGCAACATTTAAAACAATTTCTCCTATTGATCTAAGAGCAGCAGATAGTGTTTTCCATATATATAAAAGTTTTACCAGTACCTCCATATCCATATATGAAAAATATTCCTCCAGAATGTGAATATACCGCATTTATAACCGTATCATAAACACAATGTTGCTCATCTGTAAGCCTAGTAATGAGATTTCTATGCTCCTCCATCAAAGCTTTATGATCATATCTCATTTCATTATTGATCAATCTATTTCCATCAATATGAAAGAAGTCGGAATTAGGAAACGGAATACCTTCAAAATCTCGTAAACTCCTTCCAAGACTTCTCAATAGCTTCTCAATTTCCACAAGAGCAAAGCTTTTAATCTGATCATGACTCAAATGAAGGTCTGACAATAAAAAACATAAAAAAATCAATTTAAAATGTATTGATTATATTCGAGAAAAAAAACATTATATTAAAATGTACAATAAATGTTACCTGGATGATCCAACAAAGACCGTTGATTATATAAGATATCATCTGATAAATATTCCCAACATGCATTCCAAACTTCTTTTGCAGATCCAAAAGAATCCGCCAACAACAATGTGACAAATAAACTTCTTAAAGATTTTGCAGATGCCCAAAAACTTGCTTCAGTTATAGCATCAATGTATTCTTTGTCGTCACTCAACAGTCCTTGTGCATAGCAAGCATCCTTAAAAGAATTATGAACAATGCCATTTACAGCTCATATGTCTTCAAAGCATGTTGGTCCACGTACTATGTTGAGTAAACATCTGAAATAATATTTTTCTCCACAACCAGGAGTCACATGAAAAATTCTTCCAATTGAAAATCCTTGTTTTCTTGGCTTCCACTCCCTCAAATCTGATTTCCAAACAAATTTTGTTGGAAATTCTGCATACAAAAGTTCTTTTGCTTCTGAATATCTTTTATTTGGCTCAAACCACGCTAAGAACATGTTCTCTCCAACTGTCGGCCTGTTCAAGACTTCCTCAATGGCATCTGAATCTGAGAATATAATATTTTGCTCATCTGGAAGATGAAAACTCAGTCTTTCAACAGATGATTTTCTAAACTGAATTTCAAATCCAAAAATTCTCCAAGCAGCTTCACACGGTGAAATATATCGACAATCATAATACATACTCACTTCATCGACATTTTTTCTCATAACTTCATCATCCGTGCTCTTGCAGAAAGATGCAGTTACACGGTCATTCCCCTTATTAATATATTTGAATAAATATTTGATGGATCGAAATTGATTGCACCATTCCACATTTATATGTGCACCATACTTCATCAGAAGATATCGATTATGTGGAACAACACACCTATTGTCCAAAGGCACGCCATTCTTTAAAATGGTTCTACCATTGTCTCTGCGCCTATATATTGGGTAACCATCTTCATCCATATTTGTTGCTTCAACATATTTCTTCGGAAAATACATTGTACAACGACCATTCGACATGCATGGCGATTTTTTGTTTTCTAATCCACATGGACCATGAAGCATAAAATCTTGTACAGCTGTATAATACATTGGGTCTGAATCTTTATTTGGTATTTCAGCTGAAATGATTTTATCAATGCTTTCAGGTGATGGATTTGTCTCTTCTTTTGAAAATATCAAGATATGTGCATGTGGGAGTCCTCGTTTTTGAAATTCAATGGTGTATACAACCGTTTCAATGATAAAAAATTATTAAATAAAATAAATATAAAAAAATAAAAAAAATATATTACTAATGTAATAATATATATACCTGATGTCGCATTTCCAAAGACTTTTTTTTGCGTAACTCTTCAATCAGACTATCCAACTTCATTTTGAAACGCGACAAATAATATATGGACGGTCTTTAGGTTTCAATCCTCGACTTTCTACATATCTCAATATCTCAGGCCACTTCGGATTGCATGTGAATGTAACAAACAAATTAGGGTATCCAGCCCATTTACATATTGCCATTGCATCTTGATAACTCTGGACCACATATCGAGCCCCTCCAATGTAAGTTGATGGCAATATAACTCTTTTTCCTTGGCTTGCTGGATTCGTGTCACCTCTCATAAGAGCATCCGTCAAACCCTTATACATATCAGATCTCAATTGTTTCTGATTTCTACGTATAAACATCAATCCGCATTATTCAATCATGGTGTATGCATCAACTACAAATTGTTGGTACAATCATTTAGAACACAAAATAGTTGTTGCTTCTGACTCTCGTTCATGCAATCGATAAGAGAAATACTCTCTCATGCTCACGTTTTTCCGAGCTTTGGTAGCAGATGGGTTCTTCACATTGCATAGAGGAATATCTTCACGAAATCCATCTTCACCATATGGGAACAACAATGGATATTGTAACCCAAGATAAGCTGGGTGTAATTCATTGATACGCTTCAATCCTCCCAATTGAGTTTCAATAATGAGATCTCTAATCTAACATTGTTTTCAAATCAGAAACAATCTCAGCATGTGGAGTGTTTGTATCTTTCTTTTGCCTAAACAAATAATAAGAAATATTATTTAAGATATCATAAAATATATATTTCAATATGAATATATATAAAAATAAATGATAGATACCTCACAGAGCGAATTCTATTTCCAATTTCATTTCCAGTATCGTAAATATAGAGCTGAGCAAATTTTGGTGATGAACCTTCGGGCGGCAACAAACTCCCAATTAAATGATAATCTTGACCATGAAGACGAAATGTTGGTGGAGAATTACCACTGTTCAGACTCAAGTATATCTTTCCTCCAATTGATGTAAATGCAAACATACTATTATATGATCGAATATTATCACGAAAATGTTTGCTCTTTGCATCAATCCCGTAAAGCAAGTCATGCAACAATGGTGGAGGACTTTCGATTCTTGGTAGTTTAGTTTTACCATTTTCGCAACACAATGAATATTTTGGATTTTGTGTATTGGAACTTTTTCTCAATCTTTCATCAAACCAAAAGTATGCTTTGCAATGCTCACATTGGTAAACAGGATCACCAAAATCGTAATATTCTGTTCATTTCAAAAAATAATAATAAATAAAAGCATAAATTAATAAAAAATAATAATAAGAAAATATAATTACCACAACTTGTATAATCTATCTATGTATTAAACATGAAAATTATTATTTATATAGAAATAATCATTTTTATGTCATAATCATGATGACAAAAGATATATATATATATATATATATAATATTACTATATATATGTATATATAACATAAATTCTAAATTTTGTAAACATTAAAATATATATTTTCTTAATCAAAATCAAGATCTATCTATAAATTAAGTAAATTATATATATATATATATATATATATATATATTATCAAATAAAATGTTAAGTTAAATTTCTACTAATATTTTTAGTCTAAATTGCCATTAAATTATACAATATTACTAAAAGGTAATTATAACATAATATATTATTTGCAAAATTGCGAATGTGACAATATATTGTTAAATATACGTTACTTCTGGTTATATGATATTAAAAAAAATATTTAAAATCTTTTTACTTATATTAAAAATAAGAAATAATATATTATCGAGCATATAATGAAATATAGAATTAATTAAATTTATTAAATATTCAATTAAATAATATAAAATTCATATAGATAAAACAACGAAATATGTATAATGTAAAGATAATTAAACTTACCATTTTGTATATCATCAATGCATGAAGACGTTGGCCTATTATGTGGTTCATCACTTGTTAAGTCAACATATTGCATTTGACTCGTCTCACATGATTCGTCATTTGTTAAATCAATGAATTCAGGACTTCGATTGGTTTGTCCACGCGATGTTTAACAATCATGTCCACTTTTATCAAAAAGTATAAATTCTTTCATATAGCGTGGCGTAATTCTAAATACTGCATAACACATTTGCAATAATATTATTATATAATAAAATATACGAAAATAAAAAAATAAACATGCAAAATATGTGTAAAAATTTGAATAATTATACAAATAAAATATTATTACCATTATTAAGTTCATCGAATGACGATTCATAATCCTGAATTTCATCGTTTGAGTTATTTTTCGAAGCACTATGTTTTGCTTTTTTCCATATTTGATCCATGTCATCTGTAAAAATAAAAATAATATTAGTAACATGAGCCCTTCTATTTATATATAAACACATTATTTAAGATGGGCCCTGCTATTTAAACATGAGCCCGCATAGATTAAACATGGGCCCACATATATTATGACATCATAAACATGGGCCGATTAGTAACATGGGCACTACTATTTATATATAAACACATAATATATAAACACATTATTAAATAATCAGTACATATTTAACATAATATATCATCTATATAATCGGCCCATCAGCCCATCAGCAAAAACCTATATTTCTACTATAAAAGTTATTGTACAGCCGAGCTTGATTTCATTTTGTCTCCATCATCTCTCCATTGTGCTACTCAGAACAGCCTCCCGAATCTTCTCCCCATCAATACTTCAGTAGTATTTTTTCTATCTACTATTTTTTGTTGATTTCTATTTACTGTTGATTTCTTTTACATTTTTTATTGTTGATTTTTTAAAAAATTTAGATACTGTTGAGATGAGCTGAAACATATCTCGATCTATATGGACGAATGATATATTCTCCTAAGATATAGATCGAGATCAGCAATGATTCTTGCTTATTTTTTTGGTTTTTTACTTTATTTTTTATGGCATGAGATAATTGATTTTTTGTATCTATTTATTTATTTCGCATTTTATTTATTTAAGAGCAAAATCAGGAGCATGTCGATATTTCATTTTGTTTTGCTATTAGATCATTTAGATCTACACGAAATAAAAAAACAAATTACCGATCTGCTATTTTTTGCTTTTGTTTTGAAAAATACAAACAGTACTAAAACTCTTTTAGATGTTATTACTATTTGTCTCTTTTTTTTCGTTTTTTATTTTTTAGAGGTTTTTATGAGGCAAAATCAGAAGCATTTGGATGTTTGTAGCTTCAGTTTGAAGCTAGATCTTTAGATCTAAATAAAAATATAAAATCGGACATCTATATACACACATCTTTTTTATTATCTGTATTTTAGTCATCTAAAAATCTGCATTTTAGTCATCTAAATTTTTAGATGTATTTTGAGATGAGCTAGAGAAATAATTCAATTTATAATAATAGATATGTTCAAAATCACGATCTAAACATTGAGTTCAGCCGTGATTCGACCTATTTGTTACTTTTTTGATAGAAAACAATTACCTTGTTTGCATGTGTTATTTTTTTCGATTTTTTCATTTATGTTTAAGCAAAATCAGAAGCGTATATAATCGAAGGTTATTGCTTCTTTTGAAGCTAGATCTGAAGAATATAGATCTAAGAAAAATAAAAACTGATCAGCTATTTTTTGCTTAATTTTATATGTTCTTTTAAGTCCTTAAAGTATATTTAGATATATTTTCAGATGAGCTGAATAAATACTTCGATGATGTATCAATAGATCTGTTCAAAATCATAATCTAATCATTGAGTTCAGTCGTGATTCTGCCTATGCATTTGTTATTTTTTTTTCTTTTATTATCGAAATTTTTGATTTATTTTAAAGCATAATCGGTGTTTATTTCTTCTTTTGAAGACAGATCTGAAGTGTATAGATCTAAAAACATAAATACTGATCTGCTATTTTTTGCTTTAATTTTATATATCCTTTTAAGTTCTTATAGTGGATCTGAACAATCATCAAGCATAGTGCTTAAGATTTCAAAATAGGCTATGACCTAAAATATTTTTAAATGAAATCTTCATACTTTTGTTCAGATTTATGAATATTACTTACGTGTAAGATATTTTTCTAATTTTGGAGCACTTGTTTTCTAATTTTATGTTAAATTTCTGTCACGACCCCATTTTACTACTCTAAGTAAAATCGAGGAAAGCGCGACCAAAAGGGAAATACGGATAATGAATCACAACGAAAGCGTTGATAAATGGATAAAACGTGAAACGTACATCAAAGAGGAAGATTTCGATAGAGTTGTATGACCGAAGTCCAATACATTAACGAAAACTTAACGTTCGAAGTCATCAGGGATTTAAAACAACATTAAGAAAACACGGAGAACGAGTACAAGTCTGAAATACATAGTTCGAAGGCAAGATAGATAGCTAATAAGTTCTTGGATCAAAAACAAAAGTCTGGCAGCGGAAACTGGATCAATATCTAGATTTACATGTATGACGACATATAAACCACCGAGAGTAAAACAACAAGAGTTTGACAAAAACCCACCGCCGAGCCTTCCACTTCGTCATCACGACTTAACCTGCACATTTATAAATACATGCAGGGCTGAGTACGAAAGTACTCAGTAAACACATGCCGAAATCACATTCGTACTGATATATTTGCAATTGCCGTAATACAGTGCAACATAGGGATTTTGTCACTAAAGAACCTATGTTCACTAAAATTCTTGTGATCTTAAAAAGTCGACTGGCCAGTCTAGCTTCTGGAGTAATCAAACATATCTGTAATTCTGTGTGTCGGGAAAGTGGCCACTTTTCGCGAACACTGAACCGGCCAACCCGCTAAGATGACTCACAGTTCTGGTGTACACTAACCTTAAAAGATATAAATCTTTAAAGGTTCGAAATCGATTAATTGTTCAACAGATACGCATCATACCAAAATACAAATATTTTCGACAATGCAATACTTCATAACATTTAAATTCTAGCATTCTCAGGCGAAAATAGCAATTTGGTACAACGCATACGATTTGATTTGTAAAAGAAAGCCTACCTGATATGCTTCCTCGTCTAACGAAAAGCTGATGTAGATCGACTGGAATTCCCTTTCACCGAACCTTAATCGTAATTAAGAGGAAATATACTCATCGTGAGTATATAATTTATTTTCTAAAAATGAAATAATATTCTATTATTTCATTAATCCTCTAGTCTCTTCACTCGATTAGTATTCGAGTGCGTAACGATCTCTACTCAATGAGATATTACTTCTAGTTTCATAATTTAATCGATCTAAATTATGGGATTAAATCTAACTATTAATATCCAAACTCTTTAATTACTAATTAAATCCAAAAATTAATTCTTAATTAAACCAAAATTAAGGAAAACTAAATCCATTCTCAGCACTAAAACTGGGCCCATTACTAAATTAAAACGAGTCAAATCTATTATTATTTCTTTCAGCCCATGAGACAATTTTACAATTTGGCCCATTCTAAGTTACTTCCTAATCGGCCCACTCTAGATTAACTGCACAGCCCATTCTGATAATGCATAACCAGTCCACTCTCAATACGCGACTCATCTTCCTCATCAGCCCTCACATTTTCCTTAGCCCTAGCTAAATTTTGTCTTCACACTCTCGATCACTCCTCCTTAACCCGCAGCTCTCTCTCCCTCTCATTCCTCTTCGTTTCGATTTCCTTCTTCTTCTGTCGTTAACTCGTTTCCTCTGCCGTCCGCCTTGCTTTCTGTTCTTCAACTCCTTCCCTCACCGATGGTAGAACGGTGAAGTTTTGAGATTTTCAGTCGTCATCGATCCCATGAGGTAATTCTCTATCTTCTTCTCTATTTCCAATTTATAGTTTAGAAATCTTGATTCCAATCTTTTGAAAAACCCCAAATTTCATTATTTCTACTTCTACTCTATTTCTGCCCTTTTTAAAGTTCAAGATTTGGTTCTGCATGTTTCGATTTAATCATCCCCTGGAATTATCTTACAATTTGTTTTTAACTCCCTACTCTCTGTTCTCTCTATTTGATGGCTGACTTGTTGGAGCTCCGTCGCTGTCATCGTTGTCACTCTCGGCTGCTTTCCCAGTGAAATGCAACAACGGCAGTCTCCCGCCGGGGTGGTGTAGTCGCCGGTAGGTTGCCCTTACATTTCTATTTACCGATATTTTAAAAGTTAAGGTTAAATCCCTACTGCATGTTTTAAATTTTGTTGTTATTTAGTGGAGGTGGGTTCTTTTATTGGATTTTTGTCTCTTTCTTAATATTTTCTTTTCTGACTAGAGTGATGGTTATGGAACAAGGTCTTAGTTCAGGTTATTTACTGTGATTTAAATTTTACGTTTCTGATCCCTTTGATTTCTTTGTGTTCCTGGTTTGGTTGAGGACCGAATGAATTTCGGTTTTGGAGTTTGGGGGTTTTTCTTGCAGTTCATTTCTGAAATTTCATGAGTTCTAAGTTGGTTTCAGAATCTGTATGTGAGTCTATGTTCTAAACTCGAACATGTAATTGTTGTTCTATGCCTCTGAAATTCTGAATTTCACTAGGCTTTGTCTATGTTTTGGAGTCTGAATTATAACAGCATAGATCTATGTTCTAAGGCCAGAATATGTATATATGTTCTAAAGTTCTGAAAGTATAATAATAGCTTCTAAAATTCTAAATTATGAGATTGTGCAAATATCTACGTTCTGAATCCGAATACATATTTATGTCATATTCTGCAATTTCTAAAAGTATAAATACAGTTTCTAAAGTTCTGAAATGTAACACCATGTGAATATCTATGTTCTCATTTGACTGAACTGTGTTCTGGGTTCTTTTATTGATGGTTTCTGGGAGCATTTGGTTCTTTTGGTTTGTCTTGGGTGTTTTTTCTAAGTTCTCAAAACAGAAGTGGGGACTATCTTAAGTTCTCTAACGTTTTGGTAGGATTTCTATGTTCAAAACTTCTATCTCATTTGCATCTTAAATTTTCAGCTTGTTAACTATTAACTACTACCTCCGAAGGTGTTGAATACTGTTATGTGGGGGTGTTATATGTGTATCGTCTCTAAACCTATCTTCTTAGTGTTCTAAGTGCTAGGCTTGCTATTTCTGAACTTAAGCATTTAAAAGGCCTTAAATTGTACATTCTGAGTTCTAAAGCTTAGTTTTAGAGTTTCTGAAGTATAGATTTAGGTAGGATAAGTCTTGGAACTATGCTCTAAAGAAGTAAAGCTTAATTTAAAAATTGGTGAATATACCTTAAACTGCTGTAACTGAAATGGGTTCTGTGCTTCTTTGGTGGAAGGAAACTTTGGCAAAACTCTTCTGAACGTGCTCTTCCTTGGAGTGAAACTATTTTGCTAAGTTTTTAGAAGTGTGGTTCTGTGGTATTCTCTGTGTATATAAGTAGGCTATTTGGATTGTTATGCAGCATAAATGGATGTCTCCTCTGTACTTAAGTGGTATCTCCCGAAAGTCTTCTATCTATATCTCATATCTACCCTTAGTATAGTTTAGTAGCTGCAAAATCTGATTTGGAGTAGTTATTAACCCAGATATTATCTCCCTTGCAGGTGTAATGAGAAAGGAGAGGTGGTGGAAATGACAGTCAGCCTTTGCTCTTTCTTGTTGCTGCTGCCCGTCCCCTCCTTAAAATTTCTTTTCTTTCTATACTTGCACTCCACTTGAGGCTGCCTTAAAGTATGAAAGATTTGGGCAGAAACTACAATCTTATATTAATGTCTAAGATTTGTTAGAGATATATGTCTATACTGCAAGACTAAAAAGAAGACCTGCAGTAGTCTTGGTTTCCTATTGTATATACTCATTAATGTATTACTTCGGTTGGAAACAAAAACCAATAACACACTCCTTCTATTCTGCAGCAAAATATATATATCTGATCCTAGGTTACTGTACTGGTATATATATATATAGACTTACTGCTCATCATTATATTCATCTACTTTACTACTATATATACATATATACGTGTGCTTCTCTTATCCTTACACAAGGTTACATAACATATATATATGTCTCATGTTCTTCTCTTAATTTTATAAGATAATTATAAATATAGATATGTATATATATATATCTCTATGTGCTTCCACTTAATAAGGCATAACATAAAACTTATAATATAAGGGGAAATGAAAACTTGAGTTCCTCATTCTTTATATTTTCAATCTAAATCTATAATCCTTGGTAATTAGTATCTAACTAACATATTATAAACATAAACTCGTAGTCTAGTTGGCACAAGAATTTAAAGATATACTACTACAGTTACTAATATCGACCAACTAATCGATATCTTTTGCATTTTATAACGAAATTTTCTCGAGCAGATTTTTGATACATAAAAATTTAGTAGAAAAATTTTACGGGCCATTACAATTTCATATTATCACATCTTATTTGCATAACATTCAAAAATTAATAAGGTAAATATTATTTCAATAACAACGTATATTACTTTTTTAAATAATTATTTAAGTTAAATTTTATATTCTCATTTTTTATATGCAGAATGACGAAATTCGTATCATTCACAGATATTTCTTGCAAATAAATTTTTAAGATAACTTTGGATTTGCCCTAACCTTAGCTATTATATATGCTTATCTTTTCTTATTTGAACAAAATATTTAAAATAAATCATGTTGATATCATAAATAACAATGATTAACAATTAGTCTAACCTGAATTCATAGTTGTTGCTTCGTTTCTTACTTCTTATGTGTCACGACCGCACTCTACTAAGGATAGTAGAATCCGGGAAACCGTGACTAAGGGAGGGATTTAAGAAATGGGAATAGAATGAGAAAATGGAATCAAGATGAATTGAACAACATTCACATGACTTAACTTAGTAATTCATTGGACGAAATCGACATAGGAATAACTTGAGTCATAAGCAGTCTGAAATTCTAAATTCTATGTGCACTAGTCCATTGTGTACACTAGTCCATTGTGTACACTAGTCCAAGTAAGATATCTAATCTACTGGGACTCGAATTCGATTATAATTAAACAGATATGCATCATACATAAATTGAAACATTTATAGCAAGACAATGGTTTGAAAATAATTGATTTCATTCTAAAGTCATGCACACATATTTTATAGAGTAAGAAAGCTACCTGGATAGTTTCGATTGGTATTGGCTTCGATCTTGGAGTGCGGATCCGACCTCTCGTCGAAACCTTTAAATAAATCTCTAAGTGTAAGGAATATTATCCTTTATTACTTCAAGTATTATTTTCGGGTCTTTAACTCAACTATTATTCGAGTATTGAATTTATTGTCTAGAGACGTTGATTTCTCAAATCAACTATGTTTCTTAGGTTCCAATTTCATTTATTACACCCAAATAATAATTATTGGGTAATAATAAATAAAGAAATTTGAAATTGAACATTTTGATTCTTAAGTCAAAATATTTATAAAATCCTTATAGATTGAAATATCCTAATAAATATATCTTAAGTATGATTTATGATTTAAATCAATTATTAAGATTGAATTCTAGCTAAATAATTATAAATTAATTCACCAAATTAAATAAATACTTTTTTCTTGGACTTAATCCAATAAATAAATTCTTGATCTAATAGAATTATTAATTAGCTCACTAGATAATCCCATTAGCCCAATTCTTAATAAATCTCGGCCCAAGCATATAACTAATTTGATCATTCTTAGCAATGTACTTAGCCCATAAAACACTTAACTGAATTAGCCCACATAACAAAATTAATTAGCCCATCCTTAATTTATTTAAGTTAGCCCATTAAAATTTAAGTAAAGGTCCAACAACTATAAATTTTCGGCCCATGTTGCTAAATGATTCTTGGATCATTATCATTAATGACCCGGCCCAGTTATTATAAAATCATTAGCCCAACTATTATATTTGACCCGGTCCATAACCTGGTCCGTACTCGGGTCCAATTTCTAGACCCTTCTAATTTTAAAACTTAGACTAACTCACTATAACCTTATTTTTCCCTAATCACTTCCGTCGTTCTCCACCCCTCTCTCCCTCTCAGTCCTCTCTCATCATTGCCGCTCACCTTGTCGACGGCGTCGTCGGCGTTCATCTCCTTCCCAACGTGTAGCTTCCCTTCCACTCTCTCCTAGGGAGGTAGCCACGGGAGTAGCCGCAGGACAGCCACGAAGCAGCTGTCTCCGGCGCTACTTTGCTTGTCCGAGGCTTCTTTCTGATGATTTCTTGCTCGATAGGGATCGGGCAGAGGCTTCTCCTCTCCGAAGCTTCTCATCGCTCCCCCTGCCATCTCTCTAGTGCCTTGCTCCGCTGTTTCGCGCTCGACAGAGGCTAGCTTTCTCCGTATCACTCGGCTCCTCCACGTCGCCTCCACTGCTCTGCTCAGAGTGGTTTTCCCCGAAGCTTCCTGCCACCGCGTCTCGCCTCCACTTTCGCCGCCCTTGCTTCATTCCCAGGTAATAATCCACTCCTCTCCCTCACTGTCCTTTTATTTTATTTTATTATTATTTTTTTATTTCAAGACTTCATCTTTGCTATCATGCATGTGTGAATTTTCTTTTTAAAGTGTTGGTTTGTTTAAATTCTTGGGTGTAAGTCCAAATTAAAGGATTTCTCTACAAATTCTAGTTTATAGTCTTCTTTTCTAAAGCATGTCTTGGTTTTGGTTGATTAAGTGTTCTAGGACAACTTCAAGTTCTAAAATTATGAATGTATTGTAATTATTGTTAGTTAAAAGGAGTCTTGAGCGAAATCTTCATTGGCATATTTGGGTGATTCGGGGCTGTTCGGAAACATTCGGGAATGATTTGAGGCTGTCCGGGATCATTCGGGGTGATTCGAAATTGATTCGGGGTTGTCCGAGAGGTTTTGGAGCTGTTCGGTTTCGTCTGGGACCATTCGGGACTGGTTTGGGGCTGATCAGAGTCGTTCAGGGTGGTTCGGGGCTTGTTCGATGTTGGTTCTCGCGGCTGTCCTCCTTGAGGATGATCCTTGTTAGCTAAGTGTCCCATTCCTTGTCATTTTTTTATGCATGAGTTCTTACGATTTTGATTTGTTTTGCCGTCCGTTTATGTGAAGTTGTTTTGAGTGTTAGAACATTTAGAATGTCCTCATGCTTGTTTCTTAGTGTGCTGAAATTCTAATCACCAGATTAAATTCTTATCATAAGTATATCTATGTTAAGAGTAGTACCGTAAACAGGCTATGTTCTGGAGAATAAATTCTACTTGTGTCCTTCGTTGCTTTCAAGAAGTTTTCTACTACATTCCTATTGATAACTTATGTTTAGAGTTGCAGCACTTAAGTTCAAGGATTTGAGCATCTAAATTCAAGTTATAATCTGTCTTATATCTGTGTTTTCTAGAATCTAGAGAGTGAAGTGGAGTTATGAAGTTTATATAAGTCTAGATATGAACGAGAACATTAATTGCTATAGGTTGAGAGTTATTTACCTTTAAAACTTCAACTACTTCTCATCTGATCTCTTCTCTGACATGCACTCTTTGCTCCTATCCAATTTGGCAGCACTTTAGTGTGATTTAAATGAGGTGTAGTTAAGTATAGAAATTTACTCTTTATATAGGGTAACATGAGTCTTAATTTTAACCAATGAGTTCATTTAAGATGTCTTCCTCAATGGTTTTATCTCATGGTTATTAAGTATTCTAATACTAATTGTTCTTGAATGTGCAGAGCATAGACGGATGAAGTTTGAGTGAAGTGAGGCAGCAGCTGCTCTGTCCTTTCTCCCAGCAGCCAACCATCATCGAGCCAAGAGCTCAATACCTTGATTGATAATCTAATTATCTATTTACTTTATTCTATGTAGTTTTCATTCTTTTACCTGTGGAGGTTATAGGGTGATGACATGTACTTCATAGTAAATTCTATTGTGTAAAGACTTTCCTCACTCAGATCTGTACTTAAAATCTGAATGTAAAATTTGATTTTATTACCATAATATCTGTTTTTATAGATTATAGGATTTATTTGGCAGATCACATCTTCTCCCACATCACTTCAGCGTGATATCTCATGGGAAGGAGAACTAAATTTATATTATGTAATGTACATTGTATTCCTACATCATATATATAATGTTGTCGTATATGTTAGTAAAATGAAAATAGTATATCTTAATGATTCATAATAATCATAATAATAGTAATTATAATAATAAGTACTAATAAAATTAATATCATACTAAATGATTATTAATAATAATAATAAACCCAATTAGGATTATTAGTGATGAAGATTCTCAACACTAGATGACAAATATTTTAGTCTCATTTTAAGAAAAGATTTAAATTGAAACAAGTTCAATTTACACAATGTAGGTATTAATATTATCAATATGATAATTGCTTCTTTTTTTATTTCTATTCATAAGTGGAATTTAATTAACTCGAACTTTTCATTACGATAAAATTCTAACGAAAAAAAAAGCTGGGCATTACATTATGTATCTGTAAAACCCTTCTCATGTCTCTGTAAAAGCCAAAATATATTGTAATATTTTGAAATCATTATGAAATTTGTGTATAATGCTAAAGTGAACACTTACTTTGCAGATACAGTTTGATGGTAAGTTCTAAACTAAGCCTCAATTTCTCGAAATTGTTTGAACAGTCGTCGGAGGAAAGGTAAACTGAACTCATATCACAGTTTCGTTTGTATTTTAATATGAAAATCTTTTGAATATAAACTGCACGCTTTTATTTAATCATCTTCATAACTATATAAGAACGTGGTTTTTACTCTTATCTTTTAATAAGAAATAATTAATATCAAAATTCATTTACAACGTCTATATGTTTACTGCATTTAAAATAATTCTTTAATATTTTATATTCTATCTTTTGTGTAATGTATATGATTATGCCAAAATGCAGTTTTTCCTATATCTTCAAAATAATTTTTTTTATTTTATTAAAATCTTTTCAAAAGTTTAAAATTCAAAATAGCTCAACTGAAGAAATTTATTTTAAGTAAAATGCCCATAATTTTTTTAATTATATTCATTTAAATGTTTTTTAATTTATTCTATGGAAAACACTTGTCACGCCCCGTCCCTCGCCCTTCCCGGCAGAGTCCGGGCGCGCGACTATAGAATAAATAAATGAAGGATAAATTGGAACACTGAAAGCTCTGACTGAACTGAAAGGTAATTCAATAACTGAGTTTAGTTCACACAAGGATTTAATTTACATAATTGGCAACTTTGCCAAACAAAAACTGATAGAACTTGCACAGCGGAATAAGGATTGTAATATCCCGCTATTCAACTAGCAGTTATCATGTACTGAAAATCAGAATAAGAAAATTTCGTTATAAAAGATCAAATTATTGCTTAGCTAAGCAATATTAGTAGTTATTATTCGTGCATATTATAATTATTAGAGTGATGGTAGATAGTATATGAGCTCGTTTAGTTAACGAGGTTATTCAAAAGACGAACTAAATAATTCTTGTGGTGCATAATCAATAGTTATAGTTTGATTTGATAATTAAATTACTTAGCTAAGTAATTAACAATTAGTAGCATGATTAAATACCATAGAAGTGTATACAATTTGGTATTTATAAAGAAATGAGGTAGAAGAGGTTTATAGTTTAGATTCTTTTAATCAATTGATTAGATAAATACAATTGAAGTGGTGTACTTGCAAAATTAGTGTATTAGTGTCTCAATAATATTCTATACTTTAGTCTTATAATTAGAGGTTATGAAGGAAAGAAATGAGATTGTAAGAATGCTACGAACTTCAAGATAATTAGATTATAAACAATACTAATTTTTCACACTAAGTATGTGGACGTCTTATTACATACAATTACAGAATGGAAGTTTAAGTTTCACACTTGAAACTGTCCCAAATAGTAGACTTAGTATAAGAAAAGTATAGCCTTTACATCTAGAAACATAGATTAGAGAAGTGAGTAAAGAGGAAACAAAATCTGCCGAGCAGATTCTGGTTTGCTTAGGAGTTATGAAGAGTTGACTGCACTGCACCCCCCATTTATGCAACTTCCTGTTGCACCAGCTATGAATAGAAAGGAAGCAGAGGAAGTGAAGACAAAAGAAGTGGAAGGCAGCAAGGCAGCAGATCGAGCTGCACTTCTCCCACACCTCAAAATCTGTCCCTGCACCATATAAGATTTGCCACATTAATGCTTACCCCAGTAGTCAACATATACAGGAATCTATTAGTGTAATACTTGAGATATAGACTGTAAAATAGGTATAGAACTCAAGTGTTAAGTGCAGACAAACCATAGAAGGAACTACTACTCTGCAAGCCCAACCAAACACCCTCTTATAACTTACCTCAACTCTCACTTCCACTACCAATTCAACACCCACACGTAGAAGCTATCCTCCACTCAAGAGAAGAGTCTCAGTCACCCAATTTCAGTTTGAAAAGCGATAAGGTAAGCAGAAACCTCAATCTTTCAACTTAGTGTTAAAATCCACAACTCAATCAGTTTCCTTCCTATTTTCTTTCAGAAAAGACACCAGAGAAATCTCTAACCAAACATCTAAAGTAAGTATGAACTCTTCCTTTTGTATTAAAACTTGTTTAGAACAGAGATATCATGCTTACTCATGAACTGCAGCTATTAAGACAACTAAGTAGCACCATATAGCTTTCAGTTTTTTTTTAAAAACGTTATAGGCAGTTATATTATGCAGAAACTACTATGTAAGACTATATACATATATATATGCAGACCCCCCCCCCCCTTAGACACCTTTAGGGATTTCACAATTTCCATGTCTATGTTTAGGACAGAAACGTCCTATAAGCAGTTAGAAAAAAAAAACATGTGTATTGCTGCATGCAAAAGTCTTCAAAACCCTCCATTCTCTTTATATGTTACAGAAAACATAAAACTGAACTTAGGAAAAATATAGACTATTTCTATCACTTTAGAACTCTAGCATAAGACATTGAGCATATACAGAACAGAGCACATAGACGATTATGCCTATATATATATACAAATGCAGATTTAGGAGCAGAACATATGAATTGTGGTATAACTAGATTCTGATTTTATAACTAGAGCTCATGTATCTATATATTATCTCCAGAACATACTCAATATATACTATCTCTAGAACAAGATAAACCAACTCAAAACATAAATAAAACTCAGTAATTAAAAGGTAGAAGCTACCTCAGCAGACAACCCACCTCCAGAACCTCTTCCAACGAACAAACCAAATGGGCAAGCAACCAAATATGTTCCTTAGTCAGAATGAGAACAAAACCAAAAGTCAATACTCGTTTAAAACTTTAACAAGACAGAGCTTAAAAATCTTAAACAAACTGAAGCCCTTCCATTCTCTCTTTTGCCCAACCCGAAGTAAGAGAGAAGTCTGGCCCAAATGCAAAATAAAACTATAGTCTGGCCATCATATTAAAACAGGGAACTTAAAGAAAAGCTTAAGCATGCAGAGAGCGAGAACTTGAAATCTAAAATACAAGAATTTCAAGATTTAAACCCCAAAATACGAAATCAGAGCCTGTCACATTCTGAAAACCAAAACGGTGAAGAAGAAGAAAACATGCATCACTTGAAACCGAGATTATAAGAACAGAATTTAAAAGAAGATTACCTGTATAAGGAGAAGCCAGGGACTGTAGACTAGAGAGCTCCGATGACTACCCACCTTCCCCAATACCCTGATACAATTCGAAAATAAGAAATGAAATCTTGGGTTGCAGAACCGAAGATTAGATCCTAAGAACTAAAATGAATCTGTAAATAGAAAAAGATTAAAAGATTATCTCTTGGCGTCGATGGCGACTGGAGACCCCATTGAACCATTTTACCCTCGGCAGCGAAGAAGGAGGAAACAGCAGCGAAGAAGGAGGAAACAGCAGCGAAGAGGAAGGAACAGCAGCGAGCAGCTGGGAAGGAAGGCGAGAGAAGTTGAGACAAACCAGAAGCGAGAAGGGCGAGAGAGAGAGAAGAGGGAAATCGCTGTGTAATGCTAGGGTTAGGAGTAGTCTAGAAGGACACCTGCGGGCCGGGTCGAAACCATCCAACGGGCCAGGCAATTAAAAGTTTCTGGGCCGAGAAATGAGAAATGGGCAGATATTGATAATGGGCTAAGACTAGAAATTTAATACAGTCTGGGCCCAAATAATAAAATGATATGGAAATCGGATAGAAATTTAATCCACGGGTTGGATTTCGAACTAAGACTTATCGGGCTGGAAAACAAATAAAATTTGACGGATTAAAAGTTCCGTTTCAAAATGAGCCTAAATTAGATAAATTAAAACGAATTAAGTTTTAATTCTAAAGATTTCTTTTAAAATTTATTTAGATCCTAAAATTTTTAATGTTAATTAATTAGACTAATTATGGTACTTTAAATTGTATCAAGTGGTTAGAATGACTTAGAGAAATTTCTAATGAAATTCGGTAATTGGTTAACTATTGGAACTCTAGTAATTAAGTTGATGGATTACTTGAAACTCGATTTTTAAAATTGAGTAGTAATTAGAACAACTCATGAAATGATAGAATATTATTTCATTTTGTCTAGATAAGACAAATAGAATATTATTTCATATTTAGATGAAATAAATTATATACTCACGATGAGTATTTTCCTCTTGATTACGATTAAGGTTCGGCGAAGGAGAAGTTCCATCGATTTACACCAGATTATCGTTAGACGAAGAAGCAGTTCAGGTAGGCTTTCTTTTACAAATCAAATCGTATGCGTTGTACCAAATTGTTATTTTCGCTTTAGAAATGCTTAGAATTTTAAAATGCTATGAAGTATTGCATTGTCGAAAATATTTATATTTTGGTATGATGCGTATCTGTTGAACAATTAATCGATTTCGGGCCTTTAAAGATTTATATCTTTTAAGGCTAGTGTACACCCGAACTGTGAGTCATCTTAGCGGGTTGGCCGGTTCAGTGTTCGCGGAAAGTGGCCACTTTCCCGACACACAGAATTACAGATATGTATGATTACTCCAGAACTTAGACTGATCAGTCGAACTTTTAAGATCACAAGAATTTTAGTGAACATAGGTTCTTTAGTGACAAAATCCCTATGTTGCACTGTATTACGGCAATTGCAATTATATCAGTACGAATGTGATTTCGGCATGTGTTTACTGAGTACTTTCGTACTCAGCCCTGCATATATTTATAAATGTGCAGGTTAAGTCGTGATGACGAAGTGGAAGGCTCAGCGGTGGGTTTTTGTCAAACTTTTGCTGTTTTACTCTCGGTGGTTTATATGTCGTCATACATGTAAATCTAGAAATTGATCCAGATTCCGCTGCCAGACTTTTGTTAGATTCAAGAACTTATTAGTTATCTCTTTTGGCTTCGAACCATGTCTTTCAGAATTGTATTAGTTCTTCATATTTCAAGATGTTGTTATAATCACTTATTCTGAGGTATTTCCCGATTCTCATTCAAGTAAACGCTTTCTTTCAGTTTATTTTCCGTATTTCTCTTTTAAGTCACGTTTCCCTCGATTTTACTTAGAGAAGTGAAATGGGGGCGTGACAGAGTGGTATCAGAGCAAATTTTTGTGCTTGAAACCCGAGAGTCTTTTGAGATTCGTGTCTAGTATTGTTTCACTAGACACCTAAAATGAGTCGACAAAAAAAAACCCGAGCATTCCCGTGCATCACGCGTAACGAGGAGAAGCCAAGCAGTTCATTTAAAAATGAATGCGATAGAACGGACAGAATCCGTTACTTCAATTTCTGAGAATAGAAATACAAGTTCTTTGATGAACTTGGAGCGCTTATTGTATGTTCTCTTTGATAAGAAGAAAACATAGATAAGGATTTTGAAGAAAACTTTCACAGTTACTCAATAGCTATTGATGACAAGAATTCGCATCAGAACTAGGGTACTGTGAATACCGGTGTGCCTTGTCACATATGTGATATGACACCTTCTGAGCAACACTTGAGAGTCAGCTTAATATATATTAAGCTTAGACTCCTATTTAAACGCTAAAGTGTCAGCGAGAAAAATAATACATTCCTTCACCAAAGACTCTTCGTATAGTTCCCTATTTCAAACCATGTTATCTTAACACGAATTTTAGTTCCATTTTGCTAATAAACTCCTGATGAGTTCTATTTTGACCTAATGAGAAGAGATACCAATTTGGTTAGTTATCACGTCATAGTAATTCTTTCGAATGATATAATATGTTGTATTGAGTCAATCTTTGATTTTAGAACTTATACGAATTGAGAGTATTCTTTAATACCTCTACAAACCGCAATAGCACTACATACTATATTTGACGATCAGTGTGAAATGCACATTTACATGTGTCTTATATTTTATAGATGGCAACGAATGGTATAACTGGAGACGCTACTTTAGGAAATCAACTAGAGGCATTTTGGAATTATAGAAAGGCTGAAGAGGATGACCTTGGTGAGTTCTTAGCACACTACTCCCGCTTGTGGAGAGAGGCCCGTTCAGTTGGGACGACAGATATGGAAGGTATCTGGCAACTACTGGCTATTTTGCCAATTGAATGGCAAGGAT
This sequence comes from Leonotis leonurus, assembly GCA_026898415.1. Taxonomy (NCBI): domain Eukaryota; kingdom Viridiplantae; phylum Streptophyta; class Magnoliopsida; order Lamiales; family Lamiaceae; genus Leonotis; species Leonotis leonurus. Next base: position 730,145 of record JAPKLX010000051.1, on the reverse strand, counting down.
GGGCTAGACAATCTCACTACCATTATGTATATCAGGATTTTGACTACGGTCATCTGGTTGGGAATCTACCAGAATTTGTTGCCTTGTTGAGTCACAGGTTTGGCGTCCATCGTGTCCCGCCACCTGGGCAATATAATCTTCACCAACGATATACAATTTGTCCACACCCACCTCTTGACATCAACTATCCATTTCCGCCTCTTCAATTCTCACACATATCTCCAGTTCAGCTGCAAGAGCCAACAAATGTAGTACACACATTTTCTAGAACCTCACATCACAAGGAAGATATGAGAACATCCTTAGCAGAGTCTTCCCGACAACCACTTCCTTTAAGGAAAGAAGATTCATTAACTAACTTCCGACAACAGGTGAGAGACATGATAAATGAAGTTCAAGAGCACATAGGTACAGGGTCGCCGCAGAAAAAGGTGAAGAAGTCCAAGGAGAAACTTGAGAAAAAGACAGAGGATAATGAAATTGATGGAAAGACAAGTAGCTCGACTGCAGAGTCAGAGGCTTAAGTATATGGACTACTATGGATGCATGCATAATTAGGAAATATTAGTAGTCAATAGTACGGATCTAAACCATACCGTATTTTGATACATTATGTGTATTTTGTGATGCCACATAGGATAGTGAGCATCGTAGCGCGTACATTATAGGTACGATTTTGGTAATGATTGTATCGAAGACCTCAGGGAGGCAAATTTTCCTATGATTATATATGGATTTTAGTAGTAATTGCAGTAATTTGAACTATTATCAGTAATATCTATATATATGTATAACATATGTAGTAATCGCGTGAGATCTCAAAAAGGAAAATTTTATATATATAGCTTTGGGACTGTCAGGAATAAGTGTTGGAAATAAAGATTTTCACCAAGTTCTAAATTTAAGTAGAAGTAAACATATACGTATACAGATACATGTCTTATTAACGGGAAATTCACTTAACCGAATGCCACCGAGAAGAGCGAGACGCCCGAGAGGCGGAGGCCGAGGAAGAGGCCCTAGAATTGTCGAAGAAATGCCTGAAGTAGAGCGAGAACCAACTCCACCCCTTCCACCGCCGGAACGCAGAATTTAAGAATTGTTCCTAAGGCAAAACCCACCGATTTTCAACGGGATGGGAGATCCAGCGGAGGCAGAACTTTGGGTGCGAGCTCTGGAACGCATTTTCAATTTTCTGCGTTGTACAGATCAGGAGCGCATGACCTGCGTTACTTTCCAACTGACAGGATCGGCCGATTTTGGTGGGAAGCACGTAGGAAGGTTATAACTCCTGATCAGCTAGCGAATCTGACTTAGGAAGATTTTAAGACTGGAATATACGACAAATATATTCCGAAGAGCTATCGTAAGCGAAAGAAGGCAGAGTTCTATAATTTGAAGCAAGGAAAGATGACTGTCACAGAATATGATCAGACTTTCTGTGATATGGTGAGATACGCGCCGGAGCAAGTTGGCACAGATGAGAAAATGGCAGAGAAGATTTGTGCGGGACTGAGGCATGAGATAAGGATGGCGTTGGCGAGCCATGGGGGATTGATATACACAGAATGCCTAAACCGAGCGTTAGGCATTGAAGCTGCAATGCCAGTGGAGAGATCGGTAACCACTGCGACAACAGTATCTGCCCAACCGCAATCCCAAGGTTACAAGGGAAAGCGCAAGTGGGAGGATAACAGGAACGACTCCACTGTGAGAAAGCCATGGGAAGGACCCGCGCGTTCCCAGAATTTTTCAAAACCAAACTCAGCCGTCCAGAAAGGGAACTATCCACAGAAGTTCCCTACCTGTCCCAAATGCAAGAAGATGCATGGGGGAATATGCAAAGCAGGTAGCGAGGGATGCTTTGCGTGTGGACAGAAAGGGCATTTTGCCAACCATTGCCCCACACGGCAGCAAGGTACGGGCGCGAGGTCTAGTCAGACGGCGCCAAACCAGCAAGTTGGAGCTATTCAAGCTCAGCCCCTCAGACAGCAACCACCTCAGCAGCCACCACCACCTCCACCGCTACCACCTCATTACCAACCCCGGCAGCACCAGAAGCAATCGTACCAGGCGAGGGCTTACGCTATGAGGCAGAAGTAGCCTGAGGGAAATCAGGGAAACCTGACAGGTATGGGAACCCTCCTCAACACTCCAGTAATTATTCTGTTTGATACTGGAGCTTCCCACTCATTTATTGCCAAAGCATGTGTAGAGAACTTAAGATTGGAACTAGAGCCGTTAGAGATATCCCTGAGAGTTTCTTCACCTTTGGGAGGAACTACGATTCTTACACACTCTTGCTCTAATTTGAGTTTAGAGTTAGGATCACTTAAAGTTCTTGCGAACAATCTTAGTGTAATTCCGATGAACGAGATGGACATAATCTTAGGAATGGATTGGCTAGCCGAAAACTATGCCGCTATTCTCTGCAAAGAGAGGCAAATATCGTTTAAAACCCCAGGAAAGGAACCTACGAGCTTTCACAGGATCACCATGAACAGGAGGAAGGCGATTATCTCCGCACTGCAAGCCGCCAAGCTAGTAAAGAAAGGATGTTCATCCTACCTAGTGTACTTGAAGGGAGAGGAGAACGAGGAAAGAAAACTAGAAGACGTAGCCATTGTGCGGGAATACCCAGATGTATTTCCAGACGAGTTGCCAGGATTGCCACCCGACAGGCAGTTAGAATCCACGATTGATCTGGAACCAGGATCAGCCCGGTATCCAAAGCACCTTACAGGATGGCCCCTAAGGAGTTGGAAGAACTCAAGATACAACTTCAGGAATTGTTAGACTTAGGATTCATCTGACCCAGTGTATCCCCTTGAGGAGCACCGGTACTCTTCGTCAAGAAGAAGGACGGAACTTTGAGGATGTGCATAGACTACAGAGAGTTGAATAAACTGACACTCAAGAACCGATATCCTCCACTAAGGATAGATGATTTATTTGATCAACTCAAGGGAGCGTGTATCTCCTCAAAAGTAGATTTGAGGTCAGGATACCATCAGTTGAAGATCCGAACAGAAGATGTTCCTAAAACCGCTTTTCGAACCCGGTATGGTCACTATGAGTTTATAGTGATGCCATTCGGATTAACCAACGCACCTGCGGTGTTCATGGACCTGATGAACCGCGTGTTTCACCCTTACCTTGACAAGTTCGTCTTGGTCTTCATAGATGATGTTCTTATCTATTCGAAGAATGAGAAGGAACATGAGCAACATCTAAGGATCACCCTAGAAACCCTCAGAAATGAGAAATTCTATGCCAAGTTCAGCAAGTGTGAATTTTGGCTTAGAGAAGTGATGTTTCTTGGACATATAGTGTAGGCAGAGGGAATCAAGGTAGATCCGGTTAAAGTAAAAGCTGTTCGCGAATGGAAGTCGCCGACGACCCCCAATGAAATCAGGAGTTTCTTGAGATTGCCTGGATACTATCGAAGATTCATTGAAGGATTTTCCAAGATAGCGCGGCCAAGGACGCAACAACTGCGAGAGAGAATTAAGTTCACATGGTCTCCAAAATGCGAAGCCAGTTTTCAAATTTCAAAAGAAAAGTTGACTACCGCCCCGATACTGGCAGTCCCCGAATCCAATAAGGAATATGTAGTCTATACGGACGCATCTAAAAAAATGGATTGGGATGTGTTTTAATGCAAGAGGAAAAGTTATAGTCTATGCATCACGCCAATTGAGGCCGCACGAGCTGAACTACCCAACTCACGATTTGGAGTTAACTGCCGTTGTGCATGCTTTGAAAATTTGAGACATCATCTCTACGGAGTTTGATGCGAAATTTTCACGGATCACAAAAGTCTTAAATACTTTTTCGAGCAGAAAGACCTTGATATGAAACAAAGGAGATGGCTCGAACTAGTAAAAGATTACGACTGTGGTATAGATTATCACCCATGGAAGGCTAACGTAGTTGCCGACGCTTTAAGACGTAAGATTTCCTCGAAGTTGCATTAATTCTAACTCGAGAGAATGAACTCGTGAAAGAATTTGAGAAAATGCACTTGGAAATTTTATTACTGCCCGGGACAGTGGGAGGAATTATTACCACTTTGACAGAAGAACCTGACCTGAAGAGTAAGATCCTAACTGCTCAAAGGAAGGATGAAAAGCTGGAGAAAATACATTAGAAGGAGAGGGACACGACGAATGAATAAAGGACTCAAGGGAGCGATGACCTCAAGATGATCTCAACGAATGACATTATATGCTTAGTGACGCAATCATGGTTACCTTATTCGGTAGTATACCTCAACGGAAATTCGATTCGGCTATTAAATTATAGCTAGATCTCTTAGAGAGTTATAAACCGAACGAATGCGTGAGTTTAGTTCACGAGTAACAAGATTCAGTTCCAGTAGAACGTAGAGAATAAGAGAGTTCAATTTCAGTTCCAGTTTCAAAATCAGTTCATTTTCGATTCAATGGAACGTAGGAAGTTTTGGGTTCAGTTCAAGTTCAGTTTTAGCTCAGCTCATTCAATTCAGTTCAATCCAGTTCAATTCATTCTATTCAGTTCAATTCATGAGTATTATCATGAAAAATGCTAGTCATTAAATTCCTTTCGGTAATCAATTATATCATTGAGTTGAACTCTATGATCTTAATGCAATTAAGAAGTCATAGGAGGTCATTCTAAACTCTGTGGTAAAAGAAGTTCTAGTCAAGACAACCATTGAAATCTTATCCCTGAACCTAAGTATCTTTATGACTGAGAAGTGATTGTGATGGGCCTGATCACCCCATGTGATCAAGAAGATCTCAGTAGTTGTCATTCTGGTCTTCGGACCCTAAAGCTCAGCATTTTTGAAATTCAGTTGGGTTCATTCCTTTTTTTTTTTTTTTATATTTAATCGGTTGACGTCCGTCTCTAAACAGTTTGTCCAACCCTCGCTTCAGTTATCATGAGAGATGATGGACCCACATGATTGATAAGCTATCACAAAATTTCCTTAAACCTTCGGAATTAAGACGTATTCGGTATATGGCTATCTAGGTACCATGATTACATTTTGAGGTTTTATATGCTGAGGACATATAGTAAGTGCTAACATTAAGTATGTAGATTTTAACGTGGGTTGTCTCCATGTTACCGTGTGCCATTTCGAAGAAGGAATAAAGTTTAGAATAAAGTTTGGAATGAGGTTCCTTATGATGAAAGTGAGGTTACGCTTAGGCCGCCACCTCAGAGAACGGCCATCCTTCAGTAGATGTGCAATCCAGTGATGCAGAACTATGAGTCAAAGTTCGGGAAAGGAATAGAATAATGATTAGAGTGATATCTTCTCGCAGTTAGAGAGATACACTAAGTTATGATATTATATTCATCGATTAAGGTGCTCGACGGGATTCGTTCTGGAGTACAAAGTATGTTAAGGTGCTCGACGGGATTCGTTCCGGAGTATAAATGTGATAAAAGAATCAAGGAAGCTCAGAAGAGACAGAAGTCTTATGCTGACACCTGAAGAACCGAACTACAGTTTGGAATAGGAGATAAGTTTATCTTAAAAGTATCCCATACTAAGGGAATGATCAGATTTGGGGTTAAAGGAAAACTGAAACCCCGTTATATTGGACCGTACAAGATTCTGGAAAGACTAGGTCCAGTAGCATATAGACTAGCACTGCCGCTGAGTTTTGGAAACGTTCACAACATTTTCCACGTGGCACAACTCAGAAATTACGTATCTGACCAGAAACACGCTATCTATCAGGAGGAGATGATTTTGCAGCCGGACTTGACGTATGAAGAAAGACCCAAGCTATAATGGACCAGAAAGTGCGAGAACTTCGAAATAAGTAAATCAAGTTGGTTAAAGTATTGTGGAAACATCACGGACAAGAAGAAGATAAGATGAAAGAGAAGTATCCCGAGTTATTTTTGTAGAACGTACAAATTTCGGGACGAAATTTTATTTAGAGGGGGAGAATGTAATATCCCGCTATTCAACTAGCAGTTATCATGTACTGAAAATCA